>JAINUT010002781.1:0-52867 GCA_020205555.1 Panax stipuleanatus
TATACGGCATTATTCACGTATACAGCACTATTCACGAAAAAATAAATTTTCTTCTATTTGTTCAAGTTGGCTATTATGGGTCCTATCTTTGATTGGATCTAAGTTTTGATCTTTATTCTTGAATTTTGCTCCACAAAGTATCATTATGGAGTATTCTTAAACTTGGATAACTAAATTACGAATCCGTAATCTTTGTCCTTTATTTCATGGATTCGTTATTTATATTATTTTTTTATCATCCTCAGTTCTACATGGTGATATAACTGAATATCTTTGGCCTGTAGAGCAAACATGAATGATTACCTGATGAATATCTTTAGCCCGTAGGGCAAAGATGGACAGGTGTTGAGATGAACATGACCACTGGTGATACAAATGAATATCTTTGGCCCGTAGTGCAAAGATGAATATTTGATTCAAGATACATATTGATTGATGTTACAGGGATAAAATATTGATTATGGACTTTTCAAATCATAGAAGATAGTAGGCATTATTTTTTACTTAACTCTTCTGATGCATTGTTACTCCCGTGCAGTGTTGATCTAAAACTTGTTGTCCATAATATTCTATCTGATTGTTGAAGACTAACGATAATTTATTTTTTCATTATCTTAGTCATAATTCTTTACTAGGCTAGTTGAGCTCACCCTTTTCATCTATTGTCCTCTACAGAAAATGAGAATGTCGCAGGGACTAGTCGGGGGACAGAGTGATTGTCCGAGTTAGAGCAGTAGTAGTCCTCACTATTTTTACAAAATAGTGTGAATAATTGTAATGAGGACTTAGTTGAATGTTTATATTTTCTAGATGTTTGTATTGACACTCACAGTGTCTGGTCATATTTTTCACGACCTTGTGTTATAAAAGATTGTATTTGAATTCTGTACCATGTGCTTGGCGACTCAGAATGGGTTGGGTTGACTGGACCTATTCTGGGGCCGTCACAGTTGGTATCATAGCTTAGAGATATGATCTTTGGCAGATATCGGGGAATAGAACTAGGAGGGGAGAGAGTGAATAAATCCTTCGCTAGTGTGTCTACCTACGCTTATTTTGATATTTAATTGGTCCAGTGTGAGCTAGGTTAGCATGTGATATGTAATTTGTTTAATTGACCCTGTTTTATGGCAGTATTTGAGAATGCAGCTGAGAATGTTAACAATGGAGTGAATGAGACAGTGGAGACACTTTAATCACCAACCAGAAGAGCGTGCAACAGGAAGGCAATGTTCATCCCTGAAAATAACACTGATCAGACGATAAACGATGAGATGTTTAGAAGCTTTTGCAGTTCATGCAAAACCAGACGAGGGAGACTCGTGTGCAAAATACAGGTGGAGATAATAGCAACTCGCGGCTTGTCACTGCCAAGCAGTTCAAAGAATTGGAACCACCAGAATTTTTGGAAAAGCCGGATCCGATCAAGGGCGGAAACGTGGGTTAAACAAATTACCTAAATATTTGATGTCTTGGGATGCACGGAAGAACAGAAGGTTCCATTTGCCACCTTTATGTTTCGTGGAGAGGCAGACTACTGGTGGGGATCTGTGAAGCGTACCCAGACTGCAGCACTCAAGATGTCTTGGGAAGCGTTCTAAAAACTGATCAATGACAAGTACTTTCCTGAAAGTATTCGTCATATGAAGGATCTAGAGTTTATCATACTGGAACAAAACAACATGACTGTGTCCCAGTACGAGGCTAAGTTCGCGGAATTGTCCAGGTTTGCACCTCATTTGGTAGAGAATGAGGAACGTATGACGCGATGTTTCTGAGAGGTTTGAAACCCGAAATTCGTCAATACCTCATTTCTCACAAATTCTCTCTCTATTCAGATATAGTAAACAGGGCTCAGTTATTAGAACGAGATAATGAGTCCGTTCAACCAAGGGACCACAACCAGGGTAGTACCAGTGGCAGTAGTCATCGGAGCAATAACAACCAGCGGGGAGGAAAGTATCATGACAGAAGCAGTAACCACTCCTGTGGTAATCGTAGCCATGATAATAAAAGAAGTGAGTCGGGGGGAGATTTCAAGAAGAGAAGGTACACCAATGAGAACGTGAAAACGTCGACAGCAGCACTAGCATTAACTGTTTCTAGAGGAGGAGAACGACCACCGGTCGTATGCTATAAATGCGGGAAAGAGGGACACATCAGCCCAAACTGCCCACAACAATTCAAAACATGCTATAACTGTGAAAAGGAAGGACATATAGCTCGAGATTGTCCTGTAGCGAAACCAAGTCCAGCGGGGGTGGTGATTCCAAAGGCGATTCCGGACAAGTCAAAGTCGGTGGTTTCTGGAAGAGCATTTGTCGTGACTGCCCAAAACGCGAGGAACCCGAACGAGGTGATCACGGGTAAGCTAATCATAAACTCTTGCGAAGTTTACACTTTGTTAGATATCGGTGCTACCCATTCTTTTATATCACCTACATGTGCTCAACGTTTGAACTTGACACCTGAGAAATTAGACCTTGACTTATCTGTTAAGACTCCGTTGGGAGAGACCTTCGTTACATCTACAATTTATAAATCTTTCTTGATTCAAATTGGCAACCTCACCCTACCTGTTGACCTTATATCTTTGAAAATACTTGCATTTAATGTGATTTTAAGAATTGACTGGTTAACCACTTATCATGCCAAAATTGATTATTTTCGTAGGGTTGTTAGTTTTCATATTCCTAACCAACCTGTTGTGCGAATTGAAACAACCAAACCCCTAAAATCAATTAATGTCATTTCAAGTCACAAAGCTATTCGTTTATTGAAAAACGGATGTCAAGCTTTCTTAGCTCATGTCACTTATCTAAACCAGAATACGTTAGATTTGAATAATATTTCTGTTGTTAATGAGTTTCCTGATGTATTTCCCGAAGAACTTCTCGGTCTACCCCCAGAACGTGAAGCTGAATTCTTTATTGACCTTGAGCCCGGTACAAAACCCATTTCTAAAACCCCATATCGAATGGCTCCTATTGAACTTCAGGAGTTAAAGGTCCAACTACAGGAGTTGTTGGACATCGATTTTATATGTCCTAGTACGTCTCCTTGGGGTGCTCCTATCTTATTCGTAAAGAAGAAAGAGAGGAGTATGCGACTTTGTATTGACTATCGGGAGTTGAACCATGTCACCATCAAGAATAGGTATCCGCTACCTCGCATTGATGACCTGTTCGACCAGTTGCAAGGTGCACAATTCTTTTCAAAGATCGATCTTCGTTCTGGATATCATCAGCTGAAGATTAAAACTGAGGATATTCCGAAGACTGCCTTCAGAACTCGGTACGGGCATTATGAATTCCTAATCATGTCTTTTGGATTGACTAATGCTCATGCTGCTTTCATGGATATGATGAACCGAGTATTCAAGAAATATTTGGATCAGTTCGTGGTTGTCTTTATTGATGACATCCTCATCTATTCTAAAAGTCGTGAAGATCATGAGAACCACCTGAAGCTGGTACTTCAAAGGCTTCGTGAAAACAAAATATATGCCAAACTGAAGAAATGCTAGTTCTGGCTTGAGGAAGTAGCATTTCTTGGGCACATGGTATCGAAACATAGAGTATCTGTGGATCCGATGAAGATTGAAGCAATACAAAGTTGGGAGCAACCAAAGTCGGTGACTGAAGTGCGTAGCTTTCTGGGCTTAACTGGTTATTATCGGAGGTTCGTGGAGGGATTCTCTCGAATCGCTACTCCATTAACTCAGCTGACTCGGAAAGATACAAAATTCGTTTGGAGCGAGGAATGCAAGAAGAGCTTCCAAGAGCTCAAGAGGAGACTCATTTCAGCACCTGTTCTGACAATACCATCTGGTTCAGACGGATTTTCTATCTACAGCGATGCTTCGGACAAAGGGTTAGGATGTGTTCTCATGCAACATGGGAAAGTTATAGCCTATGCCTCACGGCAACTCAAAGAATATGAGAGGAATTATCCTACTCATTACTTAGAGTTGGTAGCAGTCGTTTTTTGCATTGAAGATCTGGAGACACTACCTGTACGGGGAGAAAGTAGAGATTTATACAGATCATAAGAGCCTTAAATATTTCTTCACTCAAAAGGAACTTAACATGCGGTAACGACGTTGGCTTGAGCTGTTGAAAGATTACGATCATACCATCCAATACCATCCGGGAAAAATGAACGTGGTAGCTGACGCGTTGAGTAGAAGATCATATGCGGGAACTAATGCGATGATGTCCACACAAAGGCCTATTCTGTGTGAATTACAAAAGATGGAGATAGAGTTCAAGACTTCGGGGACCTACATGATGATATCAAGTATATGCGTAGAACCAACTTTGATTGATAAAGTTAAAGCTGCTCAAGCTACAGATCTGGAGCTGATGAAGATGAGAAAGAAGGTGCAAGAAGGTGCGGTTCCGGAAGGAAGAATCGATGAAGAAGGAATACTTTGAGTCAACTCTAGACTTTGTGTTCCTAACGATTCTGACCTGAAGCATAGAATTATGATGGAGGCACACAACACACCATTTGCAATCCATCCTGGGAGTACCAAAATGTATCATAATCTTCGACATATATTTTGGTGGAACAATATGAAGAGAGAGATCGCGGAGTTTATCTCGAGGTGTTTAACTTGTCAACGTGTAAAGGCGGAGCATCAAGTGCCGAAGGGTTCATTGCAACCACTTGAGATTCCAAAATGGAAGTGGGAACACATTACCATGGATTTCGTTACAGGTCTTCCCAAGGTTTCTCAAGGCATAGATGTAATTTGGGTTATTGTTGATAGATTAACCAAGTCTGCTCATTTCTTGCCGATACGGGAGACATATTCCCTTGAACATCTTGCTCGTATGTACGTGAATGAGATTGTGAGGTTGCATGGCATGCCAGTATCCATAGTTTCGGATCATGACCCAAGATTTACTTCACAATTTTTGGTTAGTTTACAGAAAGCTATGGGCACGGATTTACGATTCAGTTTGGCATATCATCCTCAAACGGACGGGCAATCGGAAAGGACTATTCAAACTCTTGAAGATCTATTGAGACTATGTGTTCTAGACTTCAAAGGGAGTTGGGATAAGTACCTACCATTGGTGGAATTCTCTTACAACAACAAGTATTAGGCAAGTATATGCATGGCTCCATTTGAGGCATTGTATGGGAGAAAGTGTCGTTCTTTAGTGTGTTGGGACGAGATGGGTGAGGCAACATTGTTGGGACCGGAGTTAGTACGTATGACTACAAAAAAGATCCAAATGATCCAACAACGTATACAAATAGCACAGGATCGACAAAAGAGTTATGCGGATCTTCATCGAAAGGACGTGGAATTTAATGTTGGGGACCATGTATTGTTACGTGTTGCTCCGTGGAAAGGAGTTACGAGGTTTGGGAAGAGAGAAAAGCTCAATCCACGATTCATTGGTCCATTTGAGATTCTTAACCGAGTAGGAAATGTGGCCTATAGACTCGCATTACCTCCAAGCATGTCTCGTGTTCATAACGTGTTTCACATATCCGTGTTACGTAAATATGTGAAAGACCCGAACCACATTATTGAGTTAGAACCGGAAGAGATGGCTAAGATTTAACGTATGAGGAGGTACCAGTCAAGATCTTGCATAGAAAGGAGCATGTCCTACGCACAAAGGTTATACCACAAGTTAAAGTTTTGTGGAGGAACCATGCTATTGAGGAAATGACCTGGAAGTTGGAATCGAAAATGAAAGCGAGGTATCCTCACCTTTTCGGCATCCCAGGTACGCACGTCAATTTCGAGGACGAAATTTCGTAAGGAGGGGAGGTTGTAAGACCCCAACTTTTATGAATAAAAAATTTAATTTCCTCTATATATTATTTTGAAATAGTAAGGTGTTGATTTGATGAATGTGGTAAGTTATGGGGTGATTTATGCAAATTTTTCAAAGTTAGCAAGTGATAATAAAATATTCATGTTATCGGGGAATATTCGTTTGGTCGTGGAATATTCTTGTTATCGGGGAATATTCGTACGACGGCGCAGCCATTTGTGGACCCCACAACGGAATAAATGTCGGATGAAGAAAACGAAAAGAATGAGTTTTCTAAAAATAACGGCATGGTTGTTACTGTTAAAACTGTTGAAATACCCGGTGGTTAAAATACAGTAATACGCGGTGTTGCACAGTAACACACGGTATTGCACAATAATTCTAATTATTGATTCTTACGTAAGAAGTCACTACTCAATAATTGTTACAGTAATTACTGTTTAATATTTTATATTATTGATTCAATAATTGCTACATTGATAATTGCATAATATTTTATTGATTCAATAATTTTCATTGCACAGTATTTCAAATTATCAAATCAATAACTCATATTATTTGAATAATATTATTAGATAGCATTATTGGCAATGTCTAAGGAAGTTCTGTCTAGGAGGGGTTATTTAATTGCGCGCCAGTAAGGAGAAATCCTTATCGGAAGGCCCCCTCTTTCCTGGGAACGACTTGGTTGTCAATTTTATAGTTCTGTAATATTATTTGTGAATAATTAATTATTAATTTATATGATAAGAAAATATTTATTTTTGTGGATATAAAAGAAAGAATTAGTGCTGAGGTATTTTTATTAGTATTTGTTGTAAATTTGGCTTATTATATGTACCCCCACTTACTCATTTTTCAAAATAATCGGTATAAAATTATTCAGTATATATATATATATATATATATATATATATATATATATATATATATATATATATATTATATGTGAAAGTGACATGTGGGGTGGGGCCAACATGTGGGATGAAAAATGAAATGGGGTGGGGGGGATGTTACATGTAGGGGAGGGAGTAATATTATTATTATTATTATTATTATTATTATATATATATTATATTTTATTTACAGTTTTGTTTTATTAGAATATTTTATTGCACAGTAATGAATAGTAAAATCAAATTTTTCCGTCGGTGCGCGCCCGTAAATTCGTCCGAAATTTTTCACTGTGCAGTCCGTGATTTTTATTTAAATAGTATCCTTCCATTCTCCTATAAATAGGATGCTTGGTTTAGAATTGAAAATCACACCAGAATCAGAAGTTTTCTCTCTTTATAATATTGAGCGTATTTTTGTGAGTATTTAGATACTTTAAGTGTTGCTATTCAGTGCAAGTTTCCTTCAGCATTATACTTGAAATTTCGGTCAGAAGTACTGTTCTTTTGAGGTAAAGAATATTATTTTTTTTCGTAAGGGATGTTATTTTTTTTCGTAAATGATGTTATTCTTTTCAATATCATTTATACCAAAAT
Organism: Panax stipuleanatus; assembly: GCA_020205555.1. Taxonomy (NCBI): domain Eukaryota; kingdom Viridiplantae; phylum Streptophyta; class Magnoliopsida; order Apiales; family Araliaceae; genus Panax; species Panax stipuleanatus. Next base: position 7,292 of record JAINUT010002781.1, read on the forward strand.
ATTGGCATGAATTTTATTATGAAATTTTTACTTTTTCCGTCGGGATTACTATTTACGTATACGGCACTATTCACGTATACGGCACTATTCACAAAAAAAATAAATTTTCTTCTATTTGTTCAAGTTGGCTATTATGGGTTCTATCTTTGATTGGATCCAAGTTTTGATCTTTATTCTTGAATTTTGCTCCACAAAGTATCATTATGGAGTATTCTTAAACTTGGATAAACTAAATTACGAATCCGTAATCTTTGTCCTTTATTTCACTGGATTCGTTATTTATATTATTTTTTTATCATCCTCAGTTCTAAATGGTGATATAACTGAATATCTTTGGCCTGTAGAGCAAACATGAATGATTACCTGATGAATATCTTTAGCCCGTAGTGCAAAGATGGACAGGTGTTGAGATGAACATGACCACTGGTGATACAAATGAATATTTTTGGCCCGTAGTGCAAAGATGAATATTTGATTCAAGATACATATTGATTGATGTTACAGGGATAAAATATTGATTATGGACTTTCAAATCATAGAAGATAGTAGGCATTATTTTCTACTTAACTCTTCTGAAGCATTGTTACTCCCGCTGCAGTTGTTGATCTAAAACTTGTTGTCCATAATATTCTATCTGAATTGTTGAAGACTAACGATAATTTATTTTTTCATTATCTTAGTCATAATATTCTTTACTGGGCTAGTTGAGCTCACCCTTTTCATCTATTGTCCTCTACAGGAAATGAGAATGTCGCAGGGACTAGTCGGGGGACAGAGTGATGGTCCGAGTTAGAGCAGTAGTAGTCCTCACTATTTTTATAAAATAGTGTGATAATAATTGTAATGAGGACTTAGTTGAATGTTTATATTTTCTATATGTTTGTATTGACACTCACAGTGTCTGGTCGTATTTTTCACGACCTTGTGTTATAAAAGATTGTATTTGGATTTTGTTTCGTGCGTTTGGCGACTTAGAATGGGTTGGGTTGACGGGACCTATTCTGGGGCCATCACACATACGACTTCATGTTATCAGAAGACATGGTTGAGCGCATCCACTTGCTGATTATATGTAAGACCCCAACTTTTATGAATAAAGATTTAATTTTCTTTATATATTATTTCGAAATAGTAAGGTGTTGATTTGATAAATATGAAAGTTATGGGTGAAATGTGCAAATATTGTTAAAATGAGCAAGTGGTTATAAAATATTCTTGTTGTCGGGGAATATTCGTTTGGTCGTGGAATATTCTTGTTGTCGGGGAATATTCGTACGACGGCGCAGCTATTTGTGGGCCCCCACAACGGAATAACTGTCGGATATAGAAAGAGACAGAAATAACTTTTTTACAAGATAACGGCGTAGTTGTTACCGTTAGTACTGTTGAAATACCCGGTGGTTAAAGTACAGTACGCGGTGGTGCGCAGTAGCACACGGTATTGCACAGTATTTTGAATTATTGAGTCTTACGTGAGAAGGAACCTACTCAATTATTGTTACAGTATTTACTGTTCAATATTTTATATTATTGACTCAATAATTGCTACGTTGATATTTTATATTATTGACTCAATAATTGCTGCATTGATATTTTATTGACTCAATAATTGTTACGTTGCTATTTTTTTTATGATTGATTCAATAATGGCTACAGTTGATATTTTGTAGTATTGATTCAATAATTGTCGTTGCACAGTATTTCACGTTATCAACTCAATAATTCATATTATTTGAATAATATTATTAGATAGCATTATTGACAATGTCTAAGGAAGTTCTGTCTAGGAGGGGTTATTTAATTGCGCGCCAGTAAGGAGAAGTCCTTATCGGAAGGCCCCCTCTGTCCTGGGAACGACCTGGTTGTTAATATTGTAGTTCTATAATATTATTTGTGAATAATTAATTATTGATTTATATGATAAGGAAATATTTATTTTGTGGATATTAAAGAAGGAATTAGTGCTGATGTGTTTTTATCAATATTTTGGTGTGAGAAATCATCTGTTTTTGGATTTCGGATAATTTATGTTTGGAATTTGAAAAAACTTTCTTCTGTAAAGTTGTAGAGAATTAAATTTCCTATAAAAGGACATCGAATTTGTATTTTTCTGACAAAGGGGCTATTTATTATGAATTATTGAAGTTTCGAAAAATAAATATTTTTTTAATGGGAGGTGGGTCCCACTTATGGTGGCTGATGGCTTTTGAATTTTTGGCAGGCGGCTGGAGGATTTTTTTAAAAATAATATTATTTTATTATTTTTGTCTCCTTTGGCATCCTAAGTTTTTCCTATAAATAGGGTGCTTAGGTTAGAATTGAAAATCACACCAGAATCATAAGTTTTCTCTCTCTATAATATCGAGCGTATTTTTGTGAGTATTTCAATACTTTGAGTATTACTATTCAGTACAAGCTTTCGTCGGTATTATTTCCGATATTCCAGTCAGAGATACTGTTCTTTTGAGGTAAGGGATGTTATTTTCTTTCGTAAATGATATTATTCTTTTCAATATCATTATACAGAAATATTGTCATGGATTTTATGTTGAAATTCTTACTTTTTTCGTCGGAGTTACTATTCACGTATACGGCACTATTCACGTATACGGCACTATTCACGAAAAAAATTAAATTTTCTTCTATTTGTCCAAATTGCTTGTTAAGGTTACTATCTTTGATTGTATCCAAGTTTTGAGCTTTATTCTTGAATTTTGCTCCATAATTGATTATTACGAGGTATTTTTGAATTGGATATACTAAAATACGAATCCTTAGTCTTTGTCTTTTATCTCACTGGATTCGTTTTTTTTAAATGTTTTTCATCATCCTCAGTCCTAAAAGATGAATGATTACTTGATGAATATCTTTGGCCTGTAGAGCAAAGATGAATGATTACCTGATGAATATCTTTGGCCTGTAGTGCAAAGATGACAGGTGTTGAGATGAACATGACCACTGATGATACAAATGAATATCTTTGGCCTGTAGTGCAAAGATGAATATTTGATGAGATGGATATTGATTGATGTTACAGGGATAAAATATTGATGATGAACGGTTATTTCCGCTGCGAATATTGATCTAAAACATGTTATCAATAATATTTTATCTAAACTGTTGAAGGCTAACGATAATTTATTTTTCATTATCTTAGTCATAATATTCTTTACTGGGCTAGTTGAGCTCACCCTTTTCATCTGTTGTCCTCTTCAGGAAATGAGAATGTTGCGGGGACTAGTCGGGGGACAGAGTGATGGTCCGAGTTAGAGCAGTAGTAGTCCTCACTATTTCTGATAAATAGTGTGATAATAATTGTAATGAGGACTTAGTTTGAATCTTAATATTTTCTACATATTTGTATTGAGACTCACAGTTGTGTGGTCGTATTTTGCACGACCGTATGATATAAAGTTTGTATTTGAATTCTGTACCATGTATTTGGCGACTCAGAATGGGTTGGGTTGAATGGACCTATTCTGGGGGCGTCACAGTTGGTATCAGAGCTTAGGGATATGATCTCTGACGGAGATCGGGGAATAGAACTAGGAGGGGAGAGACGAGTAAATCCTTCGCTAGTGTGTCCTGCCTAAGCTTATGTGGTATTTAATTGGTCAGTCGGAGCATAGGGTTAATATGTGATATGTTGACTTGTTTAATTAACCCTTGTTTTATGGCAGTATTTTAGAATGGCAGCTGAGAACGTTAACAACGAAGTGAATGAGACCGTGGAGACACCTTTAATCGTTAACCAGGAGAACGTGCAACAAGAAGGCAATGTTCATCCTGAAAATAACGCTGGTCAGACGATAAACGATGAGATGTTTAGAACCTTTTTGCAGTTCATGCAAAATCAGACGAGGGAGACTCGTGTGCAACATACAGGTGGAGATAATAACAACACGCGAGCTGTCACTGCCAAGCAGTTCAAAGAATTGGGACCACCAGAGTTTCTGGGAAAGCCAGATCCGATCAAGGCGGAGACGTGGATTAAACAAATTACCAAGATATTTGATGTCTTGGGATGTACAGAGGAACAGAAGGTTCCATTCGCCACGTTTATGTTCCGTGGAGAGGCAGATTACTGGTGGGAATCCGTGAAGCGTACCCAGCCTGCTGCACTCCAGATGTCTTGGGAAGCGTTCCAGAAACTGTTTAATGACAAGTACTTTCCTGAAAGTATTCGTCATCTGAAGGAAGTAGAGTTTATCAGACTCGAGCAAAACAACATGACGGTATCCCAGTACGAGGCTAAGTTCGCGGAGCTGTCCAGGTTTGCACCTCATTTGGTGGAGAATGAGGAACGTATGACGCGGATGTTTCTAAGAGGTTTGAAACCCGAAATACGTCAATACCTCATTTCTCATAAGTTTTCTTTATATTCGGATGTAGTAAACAGGGCCCAGTTATTGGAACGAGATAATGATTATGTTCAACCGAGGGACCACAACCAAGGTCGTACTGGTGGCAGTAGTCATCGGAGCAATGACAACCAGCGAGGAGGAAAGTATGACAGAAGCGGTAACCACTCCGGTGGTTATCGTGGCCATGATAGTAGAAGAAGCGAATCGGGGGGAGATTTCAAGAAGAGAAGGTACAACAATGAGAACACGAAGATGTCAACATCAGCACCAGCATCAACTGTTTCGAGGGGAGGAGAACGACCACCGGTCGTATAGCTTTAAATGCGGGAAAGAGGGACATATCAGCCCAAACTGCCCACAACAGTTCAAAGGATGCTATAACTGTGGAAAAGAAGGACATATAGCTCGAGATTGTCCTGTTGCGAAACCAAGTTCAGCGGGGGTGGTGATTCCAAAGGCGGTTGCAGACAAGTCAAAGTCGGTGATTCCTGGAAGAGCGTTTGTCGTGACAGCCCAAAACGCGAGGAATCCACACGAGGTGATTACGGGTAAGCTGATCATAAACTCTTGCGAAGTTTATACCTTGTTAGATACCGGTGCTACCCATTCCTTTATTTCACCTGCTTGTGCTCAACGTTTGAACTTGACTTCTGATAAATTAGACTTTGACTTATCTGTTGAAACTCCGTTAGGAGAAACCTTTGTTACATCTACAGTTTATAAATCTTTCTTGATTCAGATTGGTACCCTTACCTTACCTGTTGATCTTATATCTTTGAAAATACTTGCATTTGACGTGATTTTAGGAATTGACTGGTTAACCACTTACCATGCCAAAATTGATTGTTTTCGTAAGGTTGTTAGTTTTCATATTCCTAATCAACCTGTTGTGCGAATCCAAATCACCAAACCACTAAAATCAGTCAATATCATTTCAAGTCATAAAGCTATTCGTTTATTGAAAAACGGATGTCAAGCTTTCTTAGCTCATGTCACTGATCTAAATCAGAATACATCAGATTTGAATGATATTTCCGTTGTTAATGAGTTTCCTGATGTATTTCCCGAAGAACTTCCCGGTCTACCCCCAGAACGTGAAGTTGAATTCTTTATTAACCTTGAGCCCGGTACAAAGCCCATTTCTAAAACCCCATATCGAATGGCTCCTATTGAACTTCAGGAGTTAAAGGTCCAATTACAAGAGTTGTTAGATATCGGTTTTATTCGTCCTAGTACGTCTCCTTGGGGTGCTCCTGTTTTATTCGTAAAGAAGAAAGACGGGAGTATGCGACTTTGCATTGACTATCGGGAGTTGAACCATGTCACCATCAAGAATAGGTATCCGTTACCTCGTATTGATGACCTGTTCGACCAGTTGCAAGGAGCGCAATTCTTTTCAAAGATCGATCTTCGTTCTGGATATCATCAGTTGAAGATTAAAACTGAGGATATTCCAAAGACTGCTTTCAGAACACGATACGGGCATTATGAGTTCTTAGTCATGTCTTTTGGATTGACTAATGCTCCTGCTGCTTTCATGGATATGATGAACCGTGTATTTAAGGAGTATTTAGATCAATTCGTTGTTGTCTTTATTGATGACATTCTCATCTATTCTAAAAGCAGTGAAGATCATGAACACCATTTGAAGTTGGTACTTCAAAAGCTTCGTGAGAACAAGCTATATGCTAAGCTGAAGAAATGCGAGTTTTGGCTTGAGGAAGTAGCATTCCTTGGGCACGTGGTATCGAAACGTGGAGTATCTGTGGACCCGGCGAAGATTGAAGCAATACAAAGCTGGGAGCAACCTAAGTCGGTGACCGAAGTACGAAGCTTTCTGGGCTTAGCTGGTTACTATCGGAGGTTTGTAGAGGGATTTTCTCGAATCGCTACTCCATTAACTCAGTTGACTCGGAAAGATACAAAATTCGTTTGGAGCGAGGAATGCGAGAAGAGCTTCCAAGAGCTCAAGAGGAGACTTATTTCGGCACCTGTTCTGACAATACCATCTGGTTCGGATGGATTTATTATTTACAGCGATGCTTCGGGCAAAGGGTTAGGATGTGTTCTCATGCAACATGGGAAAGTCATAGCCTATGCCTCGCGACAACTCAAAGAATATGAGAGGAATTATCCTACTCATGATCTAGAGTTGGCAGCAGTCGTTTTCCGCGTTGAAGATCTGGAGACATTACTTGTACGGAGAGAAAGTGGAGATTTATACGGATCATAAGAGCCTTAAATATTTCTTCACTCAGAAGGAACTCAACATGCGGCAACGACGTTGGCTTGAGCTGTTGAAAGATTACGATCATACTATCCAATACCATCCTGGAAAAGCGAACGTGGTAGCTGACGCGTTGAGTAGAAGATCATATGTGGGAACGAGTGCGATGATGTCAAGTATACGCGTAGAACCAGCTTTGCTTGATAAAGTTAAAGCTGCTCAAGCTACAGATGCGGAGCTGATGAAGATGAAGAAGAAGGTGCAAGAAGGTGCAATTCCAGAAGCAAGAATCGATGAAGAGGGAATACTTCGAGTCAACTCCAGACTTTGTGTTCCTAACGATTTCGACTTGAAGTATAGAATCATGATGGAGGCACACAACACACCGTTTGCAATCCATCCTGGGAGTACTAAAATGTATCGTGATCTTCGACATACATTTTGGTGGGGCAATATGAAGAGAGAGATCGCGGAGTTCATCTCGAGATGTTTAACTTGTCAACGTGTAAAGGCGGAGCATCAAGTGCCGAAGGGTCCATTGCAACCACTGGAGATTCCGAAATGGAAGTGGGAACACATTACGATGGATTTCGTTACGGGTCTTCCCAAGGTTTCTCAAGGCTTAGATGCGATTTGGGTTATTGTTGATAGATTAACCAAGTCTGCTCATTTCTTGCCGATACGAGAGACTTATTCCCTTGAACGTCTTGCTCATATGTACGTGAATGAGATTGTGAGATTGCATGGCATGCCAGTATCCATAGTTTCGGATCGTGATCCCAGATTTACTTCACGATTTTGGATCAGTTTGCAGAAAGCTATGGGTACGGATTTACGATTCAGTTCGGCTTATCATCCTCAAACAGACGGACAATCAGAGAGGACTATTCAAACTCTTGAAGATCTATTGAGACTTTGTGTTCTAGACTTCAAAGGGAGTTGGGATAAGTACTTACCATTGGTGGAATTCTCCTACAACAACAGTTATCAGGCAAGTATAGGCGTAGCTCCATTCGAAGCGTTGTATGGGAGAAAGTGTCGTTCTCCAGTATGTTGGGATGAGGTGGGTGAAGCAACATTGTTGGGACCAGAGTTAGTACGTATGACTACAGAAAAGATCCAAATAATCCGACAACGTATACAGACGGCACAGGATCGACAAAAGAGTTATGCAGATCTTCATCGAAAGGACGTGGAATTTAATGTTGGAGACCATGTGTTATTACGTGTTGCTCCATGGAAAGGAGTTACAAGGTTTGGGAAGAGAGGAAAGCTTAACCCACGATTCATTGGTCCATTTGAGATTCTTGACCGAATAGGAAATGTGGCTTATAGACTCGCTTTACCTCCAAGCATGTCTCGTGTTCATAACGTGTTTCACATATCCGTGTTACGTAAATATGTGAAGGATCCAAACCGCATTATTGAGTTAGAACCAGACGAGATAGCTGAAGATTTAACGTACGAGGAGGTACCTGTCAAGATCTTGGATAGGAAGGAGCATGTCCTACGCTCGAAAATTATACCTCAAGTTAAAGTTTTGTGGAGAAATCATGCAATTGAGGAAATGACCTGGGAGTTGGAATCGGAAATGAAAGCGAGGTATCCTCACCTTTTCGACATACCAGGTACGTACGTCAATTTCGAGGACGAAATTTCATAAGGAGGGGAGGTTGTAAGACCCCAACTTTTATGAATAAAGATTTAATTTTCTTTATATATTATTTCGAAATAGTAAGGTGTTGATTTGATAAATATGAAAGTTATGGGTGAAATGTGCAAATATTGTTAAAATGAGCAAGTGGTTATAAAATATTCTTGTTGTCGGGGAATATTCGTTTGGTCGTGGAATATTCTTGTTGTCGGAGAATATTCGTACGACGGCGCAGCTATTTGTGGGCCCCCACAACGGAATAACTGTCGGATATAGAAAGCGACAGAAATAACTTTTTTACAAGATAACGGCGTAGTTGTTACCGTTAGTACTGTTGAAATACCCGGTGGTTAAAGTACAGTACGCGGTGGTGCGCAGTAGCACACGGTATTGCACAGTATTTCGAATTATTGAGTCTTACGTGAGAAGGAACCTACTCAATTATTGTTACAGTATTTACTGTTCAATATTTTATATTATTGACTCAATAATTGCTACGTTGATATTTTATATTATTGACTCAATAATTGCTGCATTGATATTTTATTGACTCAATAATTGCTACGTTGCTATTTTTTTTATGATTGATTCAATAATGGCTACAGTTGATATTTTGTAGTATTGATTCAATAATTGTCGTTGCACAGTATTTCACGTTATCAACTCAATAATTCATATTATTTGAATAATATTATTAGATAGCATTATTGACAATGTCTAAGGAAGTTCTGTCTAGGAGGGGTTATTTAATTGCGCGCCAGTAAGGAGAAGTCCTTATCGGAAGGCCCCCTCTGTCCTGGGAACGACCTGGTTGTTAATATTGTAGTTCTATAATATTATTTGTGAATAATTAATTATTGATTTATATGATAAGGAAATATTTATTTTGTGGATATTAAAGAAGGAATTAGTGCTGATGTGTTTTTATCAATATTTTGGTGTGAGAAATCATCTGTTTTTGGATTTCGGATAATTTATGTTTGGAATTTGGAAAAACTTTCTTCTGCAAAGTTGTAGAGAATTAAATTTCCTATAAAAGGACATCGAATTTGTATTTTTCTGACAAAGGGGCTATTTATTATGAATTATTGAAGTTTCGAAAATAAATATTTTTTTAATGGGAGGTGGGTCCCACTTATGGTGGCTGATGGCTTTTGAATTTTTGGCAGGCGGCTGGAGGATTTTTTTAAAAATAATATTATTTTATTATTTTAGTCTCCTTTGGCATCCTAAGTTTTTCCTATAAATAGGGTGCTTAGGTTAGAATTGAAAATCACACCAGAATCAGAAGTTTTCTCTCTCTATAATATCGAGCGTATTTTGTGAGTATTTCAATACTTTGAGTATTACTATTCAGTACAAGCTTTCGTCGGTATTATATCCGATATTCCAGTCAGAGATACTGTTCTTTTGAGGTAAGGGATGTTATTTCTTTCGTAAATGATATTATTCTTTTCAATATCATTATACAGAAATATTGTCATGGATTTTATGTTGAAATTCTTACTTTTTCGTCGGAGTTACTATTCACGTATACGGCACTATTCACGTATACGGCACTATTCACGGAAAAAATTAAATTTTCTTCTATTTGTCCAAATTGCTTGTTAAGGTTACTATCTTTGATTGTATCCAAGTTTTGAGCTTTATTCTTGAATTTTGCTCCATAATTGATTATTACGAGGTATTTTGAATTGGATATACTAAAATACGAATCCTTAGTCTTTGTCTTTTATCTCACTGGATTCGTTTTTTTTAAATGTTTTTCATCATCCTCAGTCCTAAAAGATGAATGATTACTTGATGAATATCTTTGGCCTGTAGAGCAAAGATGAATGATTACCTGATGAATATCTTTGGCCTGTAGTGCAAAGATGACAGGTGTTGAGATGAACATGACCACTGATGATACAAATGAATATCTTTGGCCTGTAGTGCAAAGATGAATATTTGATGAGATGGATATTGATTGATGTTACAGGGATAAAATATTGATGATGAACGGTTATTTCCGCTGCGAATATTGATCTAAAACATGTTATCAATAATATTTTATCTGAACTGTTGAAGGCTAACGATAATTTATTTTTCATTATCTTAGTCATAATATTCTTTACTGGGCTAGTTGAGCTCACCCTTTTCATCTGTTGTCCTCTTCAGGAAATGAGAATGTTGCGGGGACTAGTCGGGGGACAGAGTGATGGTCCGAGTTAGAGCAGTAGTAGTCCTCACTATTTCTGATAAATAGTGTGATAATAATTGTAATGAGGACTTAGTTTGAATCTTAATATTTTCTACATATTTGTATTGAGACTCACAGTTGTGTGGTCGTATTTTGCACGACCGTATGATATAAAGTTTGTATTTGAATTCTGTACCATGTATTTGGCGACTCAGAATGGGTTGGGTTGAATGGACCTATTCTGGGGGCGTCACAGTTGGTATCAGAGCTTAGGGATATGATCTCTGACGGAGATCGGGGAATAGAACTAGGAGGGGAGAGACGAGTAAATCCTTCGCTAGTGTGTCCTACCTAAGCTTATGTGGTATTTAATTGGTCAGTCGGAGCATAGGGTTAATATGTGATATGTTGACTTGTTTAATTAACCCTTGTTTTATGGCAGTATTTGAGAATGGCAGCTGAGAACGTTAACAACGAAGTGAATGAGACCGTGGAGACACCTTTAATCGTTAACCAGGAGAACGTGCAACAAGAAGGCAATGTTCATCCTGAAAATAACGCTGGTCAGACGATAAACGATGAGATGTTTAGAACCTTTTTGCAGTTCATGCAAAATCAGACGAGGGAGACTCGTGTGCAACATACAGGTGGAGATAATAACAACACGCGAGCTGTCACTGCCAAGCAGTTCAAAGAATTGGGACCACCAGAGTTTCTGGGAAAGCCAGATCCGATCAAGGCGGAGACGTGGATTAAACAAATTACCAAGATATTTGATGTCTTGGGATGTACAGAGGAACAGAAGGTTCCATTCGCCACGTTTATGTTCCGTGGAGAGGCAGATTACTGGTGGGAATCCGTGAAGCGTACCCAGCCTGCTGCACTCCAGATGTCTTGGGAAGCGTTCCAGAAACTGTTTAATGACAAGTACTTTCCTGAAAGTATTCGTCATATGAAGGAAGTAGAGTTTATCAGACTCGAGCAAAACAACATGACGGTATCCCAGTACGAGGCTAAGTTCGCGGAGCTGTCCAGGTTTGCACCTCATTTGGTGGAGAATGAGGAACGTATGACGCGGATGTTTCTAAGAGGTTTGAAACCCGAAATACGTCAATACCTCATTTCTCATAAGTTTTCTTTATATTCGGATGTAGTAAACAGGGCCCAGTTATTGGAACGAGATAATGATTATGTTCAACCGAGGGACCACAACCAAGGTCGTACTGGTGGCAGTAGTCATCGGAGCAATGACAACCAGCGAGGAGGAAAGTATGACAGAAGCGGTAACCACTCCGGTGGTTATCGTGGCCATGATAGTAGAAGAAGCGAATCGGGGGGAGATTTCAAGAAGAGAAGGTACAACAATGAGAACACGAAGATGTCAACATCAGCACCAGCATCAACTGTTTCGAGGGGAGGAGAACGACCACCGGTCGTATGCTTTAAATGCGGGAAAGAGGGACATATCAGCCCAAACTGCCCACAACAGTTCAAAGGATGCTATAACTGTGGAAAAGAAGGACATATAGCTCGAGATTGTCCTGTTGCGAAACCAAGTTCAGCGGGGGTGGTGATTCCAAAGGCGGTTGCAGACAAGTCAAAGTCGGTGATTCCTGGAAGAGCGTTTGTCGTGACAGCCCAAAACGCGAGGAATCCACACGAGGTGATTACGGGTAAGCTGATCATAAACTCTTGCGAAGTTTATACCTTGTTAGATACCGGTGCTACCCATTCCTTTATTTCACCTGCTTGTGCTCAACGTTTGAACTTGACTTCTGATAAATTAGACTTTGACTTATCTGTTGAAACTCCGTTAGGAGAAACCTTTGTTACATCTACAGTTTATAAATCTTTCTTGATTCAGATTGGTACCCTTACCTTACCTGTTGATCTTATATCTTTGAAAATACTTGCATTTGACGTGATTTTAGGAATTGACTGGTTAACCACTTACCATGCCAAAATTGATTGTTTTCGTAAGGTTGTTAGTTTTCATATTCCTAATCAACCTGTTGTGCGAATCCAAATCACCAAACCACTAAAATCAGTCAATATCATTTCAAGTCATAAAGCTATTCGTTTATTGAAAAACGGATGTCAAGCTTTCTTAGCTCATGTCACTGATCTAAATCAGAATACATCAGATTTGAATGATATTTCCGTTGTTAATGAGTTTCCTGATGTATTTCCCGAAGAACTTCCCGGTCTACCCCCAGAACGTGAAGTTGAATTCTTTATTAACCTTGAGCCCGGTACAAAGCCCATTTCTAAAACCCCATATCGAATGGCTCCTATTGAACTTCAGGAGTTAAAGGTCCAATTACAAGAGTTGTTAGATATCGGTTTTATTCGTCCTAGTACGTCTCCTTGGGGTGCTCCTGTTTTATTCGTAAAGAAGAAAGACGGGAGTATGCGACTTTGCATTGACTATCGGGAGTTGAACCATGTCACCATCAAGAATAGGTATCCGTTACCTCGTATTGATGACCTGTTCGACCAGTTGCAAGGAGCGCAATTCTTTTCAAAGATCGATCTTCGTTCTGGATATCATCAGTTGAAGATTAAAACTGAGGATATTCCAAAGACTGCTTTCAGAACACGATACGGGCATTATGAGTTCTTAGTCATGTCTTTTGGATTGACTAATGCTCCTGCTGCTTTCATGGATATGATGAACCGTGTATTTAAGGAGTATTTAGATCAATTCGTTGTTGTCTTTATTGATGACATTCTCATCTATTCTAAAAGCCGTGAAGATCATGAACACCATTTGAAGTTGGTACTTCAAAAGCTTCGTGAGAACAAGCTATATGCTAAGCTGAAGAAATGCGAGTTTTGGCTTGAGGAAGTAGCATTCCTTGGGCACGTGGTATCGAAACGTGGAGTATCTGTGGACCCGGCGAAGATTGAAGCAATACAAAGCTGGGAGCAACCTAAGTCGGTGACCGAAGTACGAAGCTTTCTGGGCTTAGCTGGTTACTATCGGAGGTTTGTAGAGGGATTTTCTCGAATCGCTACTCCATTAACTCAGTTGACTCGGAAAGATACAAAATTCGTTTGGAGCGAGGAATGCGAGAAGAGCTTCCAAGAGCTCAAGAGGAGACTTATTTCGGCACCTGTTCTGACAATACCATCTGGTTCGGATGGATTTATTATTTACAGCGATGCTTCGGGCAAAGGGTTAGGATGTGTTCTCATGCAACATGGGAAAGTCATAGCCTATGCCTCGCGACAACTCAAAGAATATGAGAGGAATTATCCTACTCATGATCTAGAGTTGGCAGCAGTCGTTTTCGCGTTGAAGATCTGGAGACATTACTTGTACGGAGAGAAAGTGGAGATTTATACGGATCATAAGAGCCTTAAATATTTCTTCACTCAGAAGGAACTCAACATGCGGCAACGACGTTGGCTTGAGCTGTTGAAAGATTACGATCATACTATCCAATACCATCCTGGAAAAGCGAACGTGGTAGCTGACGCGTTGAGTAGAAGATCATATGTGGGAACGAGTGCGATGATGTCAAGTATACGCGTAGAACCAGCTTTGCTTGATAAAGTTAAAGCTGCTCAAGCTACAGATGCGGAGCTGATGAAGATGAAGAAGAAGGTGCAAGAAGGTGCAATTCCAGAAGCAAGAATCGATGAAGAGGGAATACTTCGAGTCAACTCCAGACTTTGTGTTCCTAACGATTTCGACTTGAAGTATAGAATCATGATGGAGGCACACAACACACCGTTTGCAATCCATCCTGGGAGTACTAAAATGTATCGTGATCTTCGACATACATTTTGGTGGGGCAATATGAAGAGAGAGATCGCGGAGTTCATCTCGAGATGTTTAACTTGTCAACGTGTAAAGGCGGAGCATCAAGTGCCGAAGGGTCCATTGCAACCACTGGAGATTCCGAAATGGAAGTGGGAACACATTACGATGGATTTCGTTACGGGTCTTCCCAAGGTTTCTCAAGGCTTAGATGCGATTTGGGTTATTGTTGATAGATTAACCAAGTCTGCTCATTTCTTGCCGATACGAGAGACTTATTCCCTTGAACGTCTTGCTCATATGTACGTGAATGAGATTGTGAGATTGCATGGCATGCCAGTATCCATAGTTTCGGATCGTGATCCCAGATTTACTTCACGATTTTGGATCAGTTTGCAGAAAGCTATGGGTACGGATTTACGATTCAGTTCGGCTTATCATCCTCAAACAGACGGACAATCAGAGAGGACTATTCAAACTCTTGAAGATCTATTGAGACTTTGTGTTCTAGACTTCAAAGGGAGTTGGGATAAGTACTTACCATTGGTGGAATTCTCCTACAACAACAGTTATCAGGCAAGTATAGGCGTAGCTCCATTCGAAGCGTTGTATGGGAGAAAGTGTCGTTCTCCAGTATGTTGGGATGAGGTGGGTGAAGCAACATTGTTGGGACCAGAGTTAGTACGTATGACTACAGAAAAGATCCAAATAATCCGACAACGTATACAGACGGCACAGGATCGACAAAAGAGTTATGCAGATCTTCATCGAAAGGACGTGGAATTTAATGTTGGAGACCATGTGTTATTACGTGTTGCTCCATGGAAAGGAGTTACAAGGTTTGGGAAGAGAGGAAAGCTTAACCCACGATTCATTGGTCCATTTGAGATTCTTGACCGAATAGGAAATGTGGCTTATAGACTCGCTTTACCTCCAAGCATGTCTCGTGTTCATAACGTGTTTCACATATCCGTGTTACGTAAATATGTGAAGGATCCAAACCGCATTATTGAGTTAGAACCAGACGAGATAGCTGAAGATTTAACGTACGAGGAGGTACCTGTCAAGATCTTGGATAGGAAGGAGCATGTCCTACGCTCGAAAATTATACCTCAAGTTAAAGTTTTGTGGAGAAATCATGCAATTGAGGAAATGACCTGGGAGTTGGAATCGGAAATGAAAGCGAGGTATCCTCACCTTTTCGACATACCAGGTACGTACGTCAATTTCGAGGACGAAATTTCATAAGGAGGGGAGGTTGTAAGACCCCAACTTTTATGAATAAAGATTTAATTTTCTTTATATATTATTTCGAAATAGTAAGGTGTTGATTTGATAAATATGAAAGTTATGGGTGAAATGTGCAAATATTGTTAAAATGAGCAAGTGGTTATAAAATATTCTTGTTGTCGGGGAATATTCGTTTGGTCGTGGAATATTCTTGTTGTCGGGGAATATTCGTACGACGGCGCAGCTATTTGTGGGCCCCCACAACGAAATAACTGTCGGATATAGAAAGCGACAGAAATAACTTTTTTATAAGATAACGGCGTAGTTGTTACCGTTAGTACTGTTGAAATACCCGGTGGTTAAAATACAGTACGCGGTGGTGCGCAGTAGCACACGGTATTGCACAGTATTTCGAATTATTGAGTCTTACGTGAGAAGGAACCTACTCAATTATTGTTACAGTATTTACTGTTCAATATTTTATATTATTGACTCAATAATTGCTACGTTGATATTTTATATTATTGACTCAATAATTGCTGCATTGATATTTTATTGACTCAATAATTGCTACGTTGCTATTTTTTTTATGATTGATTCAATAATGGCTACAGTTGATATTTTGTAGTATTGATTCAATAATTGTCGTTGCACAGTATTTCACGTTATCAACTCAATAATTCATATTATTTGAATAATATTATTAGATAGCATTATTGACAATGTCTAAGGAAGTTCTGTCTAGGAGGGGTTATTTAATTGCGCGCCAGTAAGGAGAAGTCCTTATCGGAAGGCCCCCTCTGTCCTGGGAACGACCTGGTTGTTAATATTGTAGTTCTATAATATTATTTGTGAATAATTAATTATTGATTTATATGATAAGGAAATATTTATTTTGTGGATATTAAAGAAGGAATTAGTGCTGATGTGTTTTTATCAATATTTTGGTGTGAGAAATCATCTGTTTTTGGATTTCGGATAATTTATGTTTGGAATTTGGAAAAACTTTCTTCTGCAAAGTTGTAGAGAATTAAATTTCCTATAGAAGGACATCGAATTTGTATTTTTCTGACAAAGGGGCTATTTATTATGAATTATTGAAGTTTCAGAAAATAAATATTTTTTTAATGGGAGGTGGGTCCCACTTATGGTGGCTGATGGCTTTTGAATTTTTGGCAGGCGGCTGGAGGATTTTTTTAAAAATAATATTATTTTATTATTTTAGTCTCCTTTGGCATCCTAAGTTTTTCCTATAAATAGGGTGCTTAGGTTAGAATTGAAAATCACACCAGAATCATAAGTTTTCTCTCTCTATAATATCGAGCGTATTTTTGTGAGTATTTCAATACTTTGAGTATTACTATTCAGTACAAGCTTTCGTCGGTATTATATCCGATATTCCAGTCAGAGATACTGTTCTTTTGAGGTAAGGGATGTTATTTTCTTTCGTAAATGATATTATTCTTTTCAATATCATTATACAGAAATATTGTCATGGATTTTATGTTGAAATTCTTACTTTTTTCGTCGGAGTTACTATTCACGTATACGGCACTATTCACGTATACGGCACTATTCACGAAAAAAATTAAATTTTCTTCTATTTGTCCAAATTGCTTGTTAAGGTTACTATCTTTGATTGTATCCAAGTTTTGAGCTTTATTCTTGAATTTTGCTCCATAATTGATTATTACGAGGTATTTTTGAATTGGATATACTAAAATACGAATCCTTAGTCTTTGTCTTTTATCTCACTGGATTCGTTTTTTTTAAATGTTTTTCATCATCCTCAGTCCTAAAAGATGAATGATTACTTGATGAATATCTTTGTCCTGTAGAGCAAAGATGAATGATTACCTGATGAATATCTTTGGCCTGTAGTGCAAAGATGACAGGTGTTGAGATGAACATGACCACTGATGATACAAATGAATATCTTTGGCCTGTAGTGCAAAGATGAATATTTGATGAAATGGATATTGATTGATGTTACAGGGATAAAATATTGATGATGAACGGTTATTTCCACTGCGAATATTGATCTAAAACATGTTATCAATAATATTTTATCTGAACTGTTGAAGGCTAACGATAATTTATTTTTCATTATCTTAGTCATAATATTCTTTACTGGGCTAGTTGAGCTCACCCTTTTCATCTGTTGTCCTCTTCAGGAAATGAGAATGTTGCGGGGACTAGTCGGGGGACAGAGTGATGGTCCGAGTTAGAGCAGTAGTAGTCCTCACTATTTTTGATAAATAGTGTGATAATAATTGTAATGAGGACTTAGTTTGAATCTTAATATTTTCTACATATTTGTATTGAGACTCACAGTTGTGTGGTCGTATTTTGCACGACCGTATGATATAAAGTTTGTATTTGAATTCTGTACCATGTATTTGGCGACTCAGAATGGGTTGGGTTGAATGGACCTATTCTGGGGGCGTCACAATATATGACTCAGAAGTCCATCAATGGTCAGGGCATTGCAGATCAACTAGCTAAAGCACCGTCCGGAGGGTTTGAACTCTTGGGGACTTATTTCTCGGATGATGGGATCATGAAAATTCAGTAAATTCGACAGGAGAATACAGTCCAACCTTGGAGAATGTATTTTGACGGGGCGTTGAACATGGAAGGTGCCAGAGCTGGGGGCAGTCCTCATCTCTGGTACAGGAGAGCAGTATCATGTGGCTACCAAGTTGGAGTTTGTCAACACCAACAACATGACTGAGTATAAAGGTTGCATAATGGGGTTGAAATTAGCCCAATCCATGAGTATCCAACGTTTATTAGTCTTTGGAGATTCTGAGTTGGTTATCACACAAACCACCAGGGCGTATCACACCAAAGAATTGCACTTATTGCCCTATCACCAGCAGGTCATCAACATATCCATGGATTTTAAAGAGATAACCTTCATCCACATCCCTCGAGTTAGGAACGACTTTGCTGACGTATTGGCGATATTGGCTTCCATGATCAACGTATTGAGTAGAAGGGGAATTTCTGACATCAAATTCACAAACCAATAAGCCCCAACATATGGGAATTACATTGGAGAAATATCAAGTGAGATACCTTTTACCAAACAGCCTTGGTATCAAGACATCAAGGAATATCTCCGAGATGGATCTACACCCGTTGGGGCAAGCCAAGATGGATGAAAGCAGATTCACCAAATGGCTATGAAGTTCTATCTGAGCGGAGATGCACTCTACAAAAGGGATGATGGAATAGGCCTGTTACGATGCCTTGATAAAGAGAAAGCCCAGAGACTGATGGATGAAGTGCACGGTGAAGTCTGACGTCCACACATGAGCGGTCATTTACTAGCCAATAAGATATTATGAACCGGGCTTTACTAGATCTCTCTCAAAGCTGACTGTGATGATCACGTCAGGAGATGCTATCAATGCCAAGTCCATGGAAATGTTATTCACGCTCCTCCAAATGAGCTACACAATATGAGTTCACTATGGCCTTTCTCCATATGGGTAATGGATGTGATTGGTCCAATAGAACCCAAAGCCAGTAACGGATTGTTGGGTTTGTACGAAATCGTGACGCAATCAAATTGCAAAAATTAGCGGAAGCATGGTATATTAAAGTTTAAAAAATTTCTACAAAACCATTACCCGGATCATCCTTTATGCAAATTATTAATTTAAAACGATAAATAAGAAGTTATGGAATCATACCCTTGTAGAACGAAGCTTCCACAGGTACTAGTTCAACTCCTTGTTCTTCGTGATCTCCTTGAATTTTCGGGTTAGATTCTTTCCTTTGATCAACGTTAGCCACCCAAGTGTTTGGCCTCTAGAGGTGATCCACCAAGGAAGATGAATTATCAAGAAGGAGGGTGTTTGGCTTAACCTTAGTTTTCTATCCTCTATAGAAAAGGAGTACTCTCCAACAATTGGAATTGCATCAATCTAATATCTATTATAAGACTTCTCTTATATAGACATTGGTCAACCCTTCTAATCCTATTAGACATGGGATTTCTTTTAATTAATTAAACTCCTTTAATTAATTTAGGCTTCCCACCACATGGGAATAATTAATTAAATTCATTTAATTAATTTGTCTCCTAATCTTATTAGGAATAAATGAGAGTACTAAATATTAAATTAATTACTAAACTCCTTTAGAAATTAAAATAATAATAATTGTAATAATATTAATAAGACTCCTCTTATTAATTTATATTTAATATTTCCAAAATATTAAATAATAAACATTAAGCTATTTAATTTATTCTATCACCATAGATTAAATTAATTATACTTAATGCATTATTACGATGATGCCATTACCTTCTTAAATAATTATTCTTCCTTTTATGGTGTGACCCTTTAGGTTCTCCATATTAAACCGGTTGTGAATAAATCAATTAAAATAATTTTAATCTTATTTAAATAAATAAATTAAACTAATAATTTATTTAAATAAATAATATTTATTCTACAATAGGGATAAGCCTCCCTAGCGATCAACGACTTTCCAGATAATATAGATTTCAACATTAATCATAAAAGAACCTGTGAGTTAATAGTTACCATACAATTCAATCCTTCCACCATACAATGTCCCAATTAAATATAAGACATGGATTTACTGTCAAGTCTTATTTTATTTAATTATATGTATTTCGATTAGAAAATGCACAACTCCAAATAATGCAAATTAAAAACTCCTTTCTAATTTCATTTCACCTTGGCCAAGGATTCCTGGGTTGTCATTTAACGAATCACATGGGACATATCTCCTCTTTTACTAGAGGTGGTAGATTCTTTATTGATCATTCATTATCTCCATATGTAACTCATTATACCCAAGCATACCCTATATATGCCTTAAAAGGTCTTAAGGAATAAGTCAAAGTATAATTTGTTACATACAAGATACTATGATGATCTCAAGTCCAAGGATCACTTGTACTACTATCACATTAGGAATTCCTATTGACATGCGAGTAAAACTCCATTAGGTATTCCATAGCGAATCACGTTCAGTGAACTTATTCTTCAATAAGCACCTACATACTTGCTTTAGTGTCTCCACACAAATGATCATGAGATCAATCATCCTCATCTAATGAGCAAGCAACATATGTACCAATCTATCCGGATTTACTAATCCCCTTTTTAGTAATCCCACGATTGGGAACTATTTAAGTTTTAAAACTTTCTAAGAATTTAGATCTCGTTAGCATGATCATCATCATGATTCTAAAAGCATTGCTTAAAACTATGGGTTATTTACATATTATAAAAACTAGCAACATGTAGATAATTAAATGCCTGTAATAAATGAATATTTCATTAATAAATAAATAAGATTGTTTACAAAGTACGTGCTTTATCATCATACATGATTGGCTTGTATGCACACTACTATCAATCTCCCACTTGCACTAAAGCCAATCGCCATGGTATCTCATACCCATCTTCTCTAAGTGACGATCAAACTGCTGTTGTGTTAAAGCTTTAGTAAATGGATCTGCAATGTTGTCTTGAGAGTCTACACGCTCCAAGGTGACGTCTCCTCTTTCAATGATCTCCCTGATCAAATGAAATCGCCGCAACACGTGTTTAGATTTCTGATGAGACCTCGATTCCTTAGCCTGTGCAACTGCTCCTGTGTTGTCACAGTAAATGGGAACTGCTTCTCCAATGCTAGGAACCACACCAAGTTCAGTTATGAACTTCTTCATCCAAACAGCTTCCTTTGCAGCTTCACTTGCAGCTATATACTCTGCCTCTGTCACTGAATCAGCAACTGTTTGCTGCTTGGAACTCTTCCAACTCACTGCGCCTCCGTTCAAGGTAAAACATACCCCGAAACAGATTTACTGTCATCTTGGTCCATTTGAAAACTTGAGTCTGTGAAGCCCTCGAGTTTTAATTCAGACCCACCGTAGACAAGAAAAATATCCTTAGTCCTTCTCAAGTATTTTAGGATATTCTTCACTGCCTTCCAGTGCTCTTCTTCTGGATTCGACTGGTATCTGCTCATTACACTAAGTGAATGAGCAACATCCGGTCTAGTACATATCATACCGTACATGATAGATCCTATTGCAGAAGCATAAGGGATCTTACTCATTCGGTCTCTCTCCTCAGGTGTCTTTGGGGCCTGTTTCTTGGAGAGATGTATTCCATGGCTCATCGGCATGAGTCCTCTTTTGGAATCTTCCATGCTAAATCTCTTTAGCATTGCATCAATGTACGTTCCTTGGGATAAACCAAGCATCCTTTTAGATCTATCTCTATAGATCTTTATCCCCAAAATATAGGATGCTTCTCCCAAGTCCTTCATGGAGAAGTGTTTAGATAACCAGATTTTAATTGATTGTAGCATAGGAATGTCATTCCCTATCAGTAATATATCATCAACATATAATACAAGGAATGAAACTGCGCTCCCACTAACCTTCTTGTACACACATGGTTCATCGTCATTTTTGATAAGATCAAACTCTTTGATTGTCTCATCAAAACGAATGTTCCATCTACGAGAAGCTTGCTTCAATCCATAAATGGATCGTTGCAGCTTACAGACTTGATTTATTTCTAACCTTTGAAACAAATCCCTCTGGCTGTGTCATATACACATCCTCCTCAAGTTTCCCATTGAGGAAGGCCGTTTTCACGTCCATCTGCCAGATCTCATAGTCGTTATAAGCTGCAATCGCAAGCAAAATCCGAATGGACTTGAGCATAGCTACTGGTGAAAAGGTTTCATCATAATCAACTCCTTGTCTTTGTTTGAAACCTTTTGCAACCAGTCGGGCCTTATAGGTCTCCACCTTGCCGTCCGCTCCAGTCTTTCTTTTAAAGACCCATTTACACCCAATAGGCTTAATGCCTTCAGGTGGTGAAACCAAAGTCCATACTTTGTTTTCATACATGGAGTCCATTTCGGATTTCATGGCTTCAAGCCATTTCCCTGAGTGTTTATTACTCATGGCCTGTTCGTAATTCAATGGATCATCATCATTCATGATGCGTACCTCATCGTCATCCTCTACAACGAATCCATACCTCTCAGGTATCTTCGGTACTCTTCCAGATTTACGAACAGGGTGTGGTATAGTAGGTTCTTCTACTTGGTCAGGTACCTGACTTTGATCCGTGGTAATTTGTGGTTCTTGAGCTTCTTCAAGATATATCTTACTCCCACTGACCCCTTCATGGATAAACTCCTTTTCCAAGAAGGCAGCATGTTTCGCAACAAACACCTTTTGATCAGTTGGATGATAGAAATAATACCCTACAGTTTCTTTAGGGTATCCCACAAATCTACACTTTTCGGATTTAGTCTGTAGCTTATCATGTTCAAACTTTTTGACATAAGCTGGACAACCCCAAGTCTTAACATGCTTAAGATTTGGTTTCCTTCCCTTCCACATCTCATATGGAGTCTTTGGGGCGGATTTGGTAGGTACCTTGTTAAGTAGGTATGCAGCCGTTTCTAGGGCATATCCCCAGAAGGAAATTGGAAGGTCGGTAAAACTCATCATGGATCGAACCATGTCTAACAGTGTTCGATTTCTCCTTTCAGATACTCCATTTAACTGTGGTGTACCTGGAGGAGTCCATTGTGAGATTATACCATTTTCTTTGAGACAATTGAGAAACTCACTGCGTAAGTATTCTCCACCTCGATCTGATCGAAGTATCTTTATACTCTTGCCCGTTTGTTTCTCTACTTCACTTCTGAACTCTTTGAACTTTTCAAATGATTCTGACTTGTATTTCATTAAATACACATATCCAAATCTTGAGTGATCATTAGTGAAAGTAATAAAATAAGAATACCCACCCCGTGCACTTGTTGTCATAGGCCCACAAACGTCTGTGTGAATCAATGTCAACAACTCTGTAACTCTTTCTCCTCTTCCACTAAAAGGAGATTTAGTCATTTTACCCATGAGACAAGATTCACAAGTTGGATATGATTCATAATCGGATAGCTCGAGGAGCCCATCTTTATGCAACTTGGATAATCTTGTTTCATTGATATGACCGAGTCTACAGTGCCACATGTAGGTATAATTAATATCATCTCTTTTCCTTTTCTTAGTTTGTTCAATTTGAAATATATTTTTTGTAAGTCAAGTGTATAAAGTCCATTTCGCAAATTTCCAATACCATATAAAACATCGTCTTTATAAATAGAACAACTATTGTTATTTATAACAACGTTAAATCCTTCCATATCCAATACAGAAATTGAAATAATGTTTTTAATAATATTCGGAACATAATAACAATTATTAAGATAAATGGACTTGCCCGAAGGCATTGCTAAATAATAAGTTCCTACAGCTAATGCAGCAACCTTTGCTCCATTCCCTACTCGTAGGATCACCTCATCATTGTTCAGCTTTCTACTTCTGACCAGTCCCTTCACATTATTACATATGTGAGAACCACAGCCGGTATCCAATACCCAAGTAGAATTTTGACTTTCTGAAAAATTAATTTCAATCATGAACAAACCTTGATTGGAAGTCGAAGCTTCTCCAAGCTTCTTGTCTGCCAGAAACTTCTTGCAGTTTTTCTTCCAATGACCCGGCTCGTTGCAATGGAAGCACATTCCTTTGCTAGCTGGATCAGATTTCTTTTGTTACTTTATGTTCACCTTGCCCTTGGTCATCCGAGATCGGAAGAGCTCCTTAGATATCTCATATCTAGCAGTCCTAATTTGTTCACCATACAACTCCTTGAGGTGAATCAACATAGTAGGAGCATCCATGTTTTCTTGCTGACGCTGAAGCTCGTTATTCATGGATGCGAGCATGATGCATTGAGCTACAGATGCATCATCTTGCCACTTTACAATGGTGGCAATCTCTTCCTCAGAGGTTGTTTCTGGAACAGTTCCAGGGACATGTGAGTTTAGGACATAAGAAATCTTTTCAGCAGTGAGAACTATTCTCAGATTTCTTAGCCAGTCCGTATAATTCGGCCCGGTAAGCTTATTAGCATCAAGTATGCTTCGCAGTGAAATTAGTGATTTTGACATTTTTAAAATTCTGCATGTGAAAAACAACATTTTAGCAAACATTCATTTTATTAATTTTGCATACCAAAATAAATTTAGGTCTTTATTTTAAATTGGTATCTCCCACTATTTTTATCAAACTATATTACCCTCACTTATATAGTTCGGCAACATCTAATTAAAAATTTGCTAGTGAGAATAAGGATCCCATTTCAAATGTATATAACCTTGTGGATAGCACAACAAGCGATATACAAATAAATAGGTAGACAACTCTTGTCAATTACATCACCATATAATTCCTTTTATTTTGCCTCTTAAATCATAATGGTCAAGTGTGTGCACATCCGAACTAAAATAATTTAAGTTAAGTCCAGCCTAGCACTTTCATAAATTCAAAAAAGAAAAATGTTCGTCCTTGTGGATAGCACAACAAGACTAGATCGTTCAATTTTCTTGATAAGCATCAAATGTGATTAATTAACATCTTAAATACGCAATACTCGCCTTGTGGATAGCACAACAAGCTCATATTAAATATCTAATACTCTATTAATTTATCATGCTAGAAGGCGACGTTCGATATTCCAAATATCATTTGAACACTTCGGACTTAATATTATTTCTTTGAGGGGTTTGTTATTATTAGTCTCATCTTTGTTTAGCGCGCATGCACATATATATATAAAATACGCGTCATTTTATTAAACATGCGAAGCATGTTTGCATAAAATATAATATATATAATATTTAGCATGCAATATAGAATACTATATTCTACCCGGATTGATTATGGACTTTTATTCTAGTTTGGTTCACTAGAGCCACCAAGTGAACCAAAAGGTCAAACCTAGGGGTGCAAGAATTTAAATTTAAACGTAACTATTACATTTAAACCCGGGCTCCATACAAACGGGTCTTCACGCGCTCCTTGCTCCTTGGTCTCTAATTTTTAAAGATAATTCTAACTATTTCTATTACATTAAACTATTTAATTTAAATAGAAACCTTGATCAACAGTCAAGGGGAAGTACATAGGAGGGAGATAGAATTTTACATCAAGAAAAAAAAAATTAGAGAAGACGAGGTACGCAGACCCCATTTAATAAAACCCATTCATTCAAGCATTCAACTAAAATAAAATCCAATCACATTGGTCAAATAGTCCATAATCAATCCCCATTTATTTTCATACATATCACCATATATATTAATAAATAAATATTCATCTCATGAATTAAAACATTCCATATATATATGAGTATCATTTAATGGGCAATTTTAAATTGCATGAAATCCAATTTCAAGATTAAAATAAACTCTTTATTTTAATTATAAAATTATTTAGAATATAATATATAAATATATCATATTTATTTTTTTTTAAAAAAAGTCACCTTCTTTTATTAAAAGAGTCCTGCAGGTTTATTAAAAAAGTCATTTCTTTATGGGTCACATTCTTTTTGGAGTAAGAAAGAGACAACACCTTTTCTTTGCAGAATTCAAGATTAGCACCCAAAAAAAAAATTGTGATTCTTCCCAAAAAAAGTCTTTTTTTTTTCTTTTTTTTCTTAAAAAATATAATTTTATACAATAAAATTATGCCCAATAAATTATTTTAAATACATACCCATATGTATATGAAATCAAAAATAAATTAATAATTGCATAAAGATTTGGCTCTGATACCACTGTTGGGTTTGTACGAAATCGTGACGCAATCAAATTGCAAAAATTAGCGGAAGCATGGTATATTAAAGTTTAAAAAATTTCTACAAAACCATTACCCGGATCATCCTTTATGCAAATTATTAATTTAAAACGATAAATAAGAAGTTATGGAATCATACCCTTGTAGAACGAAGCTTCCACAGGTACTAGTTCAACTCCTTGTTCTTCGTGATCTCCTTGAATTTTCGGGTTAGATTCTTTCCTTTGATCAACGTTAGCCACCCAAGTGTTTGGCCTCTAGAGGTGATCCACCAAGGAAGATGAATTATCAAGAAGGAGGGTGTTTGGCTTAACCTTAGTTTTCTATCCTCTATAGAAAAGGAGTACTCTCCAACAATTGGAATTGCATCAATCTAATATCTATTATAAGACTTCTCTTATATAGACATTGGTCAACCCTTCTAATCCTATTAGACATGGGATTTCTTTTAATTAATTAAACTCCTTTAATTAATTTAGGCTTCCCACCACATGGGAATAATTAATTAAATTCATTTAATTAATTTGTCTCCTAATCTTATTAGGAATAAATGAGAGTACTAAATATTAAATTAATTACTAAACTCCTTTAGAAATTAAAATAATAATAATTGTAATAATATTAATAAGACTCCTCTTATTAATTTATATTTAATATTTCCAAAATATTAAATAATAAACATTAAGCTATTTAATTTATTCTATCACCATAGATTAAATTAATTATACTTAATGCATTATTACGATGATGCCATTACCTTCTTAAATAATTATTCTTCCTTTTATGGTGTGACCCTTTAGGTTCTCCATATTAAACCGGTTGTGAATAAATCAATTAAAATAATTTTAATCTTATTTAAATAAATAAATTAAACTAATAATTTATTTAAATAAATAATATTTATTCTACAATAGGGATAAGCCTCCCTAGCGATCAACGACTTTCCAGATAATATAGATTTCAACATTAATCATAAAAGAACCTGTGAGTTAATAGTTACCATACAATTCAATCCTTCCACCATACAATGTCCCAATTAAATATAAGACATGGATTTACTGTCAAGTCTTATTTTATTTAATTATATGTATTTCGATTAGAAAATGCATAACTCCAAATAATGCAAATTAAAAACTCCTTTCTAATTTCATTTCACCTTGGCCAAGGATTCCTGGGTTGTCATTTAACGAATCACATGGGACATATCTCCTCTTTTACTAGAGGTGGTAGATTCTTTATTGATCATTCATTATCTCCATATGTAACTCATTATACCCAAGCATATCCTATATATGCCTTAAAAGGTCTTAAGGAATAAGTCAAAGTATAATTTGTTACATACAAGATACTATGATGATCTCAAGTCCAAGGATCACTTGTACTACTATCACATTAGGAATTCCTATTGACATGCGAGTAAAACTCCATTAGGTATTCCATAGCGAATCACGTTCAGTGAACTTATTCTTCAATAAGCACCTACATACTTGCTTTAGTGTCTCCACACAAATGATCATGAGATCAATCATCCTCATCTAATGAGCAAGCAACATATGTACCAATCTATCCGGATTTACTAATCCCACGATTGGGAACTATTTAAGTTTTAAAACTTTCTAAGAATTTAGATCTCATTAGCATGATCATCATCATGATTCTAAAAGCATTGCTTAAAACTATGGGTTATTTACATATTATAAAAACAGCAACATGTAGATAATTAAATGCCTGTAATAAATGAATATTTCATTAATAAATAAATAAGATTGTTTACAAAGTACGTGCTTTATCATCATACATGATTGGCTTGTATGCACACTACTATCACGGATATCGTTTCATCTTCACCATGATCGATTACTTCACCAAATGGGTTGAAGCTGCCTCTTTTCCCAAAGTCACAAAGGAGGTAATCATTGGTTTCATTCGAACAATGTCGTCTGACGATATGGACAGCTAAAGGTGATCGTATCAGACAATGCTAAGAACTTAAACAATCAGATGATTAGAGACTTATGCAACAACTTTTATATCAAGCATCTCAATTATGTCATCTACCGACCTAAGATGAATGGTGCTGTAGAAGCGGCCAATAAGAACATCAAGAAGATCATGTAAAAAATGTCAGCTAATCATAAAGGGTGGCCTGACCTGTTGCCTCTGACTCTGTTAGCATATAAGACGCCAATGCATACCTCTACTTGGGCTACCCCTATTCATTGGTCTATAGCTTGGAAGCAGTACTTCCCGTAGAAGTAGAAATGGAGTCCTTGCGAGTGTTAATAGACGCTCAGATGGAAGAAGATCAATGGTTGCAAGAGTGGTACCACCAGCTATCCCTGATAGATTAAAAGAGGGCTACAACCATTTTCCATGGGCAGTTATATCAGCAAAGGATCGATAGATCATACAACAAGAAGGTCTGAATCTGGCAATTCAAAGAGAACGACCTGGTACTGAAGAAAGTTCTGGCGAATCAAAACGAAGCCAAAAGAAAGTTTGCCCTGAATTGGGAAGGCCCTTTCATTATCAAAGAAATGTTGACAGGAGGAGCTATCAGATTGCAAGAGATGGATGAGAGCGAATTTCCCCAACTCATCAACTCAGACACAGTAAAAAAGTACTATGTTTGAAACACATGCCAACCATCATCCTGGTCCTGCTAATCGATTAAATCAGTTTCGATTTTCATTAGAAGATCAAACTACGAATGACCTGATCTCCCTCTACCCGGGAGTACGTAGGCAGCCATTCCTGATGCGGTCAAACCAAACAAAATTTCAAAAACCTGTCAAACCAAACGCAAACTCAAAAGAGACAATTCTCAAACCTCTCACACCAAATTTGAACTACAAATAACCTGATCTCCCTCCACCCGGGAGTACGTAGGCAGCCATTCATGGTGTGGTGCGACCTTCAAAGAAAAACAAAAAAAAACCAATAAAAAAATAATAATAAAAACCAGTCCCAAGATACCGAAACCCGATAAAACCCAAAATTTATCAAATCTCTCTGGTCAACAGGCTCGTCTAAGATATTCCCTGACATCTCACTGTCCGTTCATCAAGGAGAAGCTCGTAATGCATCAACAACAACAAGTCATGAAAGAAGTGGTAATCACTCAGGAATGACAATACATATCCAATAGGGAAGTGAATCAAAATATATTTCTCTGATATATATTACTGTTTGATATATACACTGTGTTCTTTACATGACAAAAAAGGACGATATAGTATGTGCAGGAAAAATAAAGCTAATCTATGGACCCATGGACAAGCGGGATAGCAGTGCCAACATAACATCTCTCTCTAAAGATGGGGGAGCAGCTGCAAGCGCAATACCCTCAGTCTCCATACGAGCAAGAACATCCACAACCATCTGCATAGTGGCAATGTGACAATCTAGGTAAGAACTTATGTCTGTAACTAGGCCATGTGTATATGATCGGAGGGAAGTATTGTTAGCAATATGAATATCCTGGGTAGCTATGGCCTCGTCCCTCTCCACAAAGGCAGCATCTGTAGGGATTTCGGCACATAAACGTAGCGGTAATTAAAAAATTTCGAAACCCTAAAACAGGATCCATGCGAAAACATATTAATTCAGAGGTTAAGATATGTTTTACCGATTATTCAAGCCTGGAAGGAGACGATGGAGATTCTGGAACTGCTTCGAATCCTCAACGCAATCCAATGGAACTGCGCCTCTACGGTATCAACACGAACGTCCCGCGAATCGTCACACGATCTGCAGCAAGGAAAGCTGCGGTACTAGCCGCCAAGGATCTGGACTTTTTGAAATTTTTCTCTCTAGTCTCTCTCTAAGAGCGGCTAGGGTTTTGATATCGATGATACCCTAAACCTAATCCAATTAGAAATATAAAATCCGAATTTATATATATATATATATATATATATATATTATATCTTAATTAAGTCTTACTTAATTAATATACATATATATATATATATACAAATTATCCTATTAATTTAAATTCATAATTTAAATACTATCAATCATATTGATATATTTAAATCCATACAATTTAAATTAATTCCCTTTTAATTACGTTCTAAGTGTGTGACCCTAGAGGTTATTATTATGTTGGCAATAATTTTAAAATCTTATTATAAAATTATAAACAGTGAGCGGCATCTAGTAATGCATCACTGCTACCCAAATAATAATAAGATCGGTGATTCGATACAACCTTTTCGTGACCAATGTTTCAATGTAATTTAATCCTTTTAACCTTGACATCCTAGATTAAACTCGAGGCATGGAATGTGTCATCCTCTTCATAATTTAATCTGAGTTTTCTTGATCGATGAGTAGACTATATGAAACAAATCACTATTTGAGCATGGCCATGCATTTCATAGTCCTACTCAATCAAGAGGCCTATGGATATCACCCCTAATATATAGGAGGGTTAAATTCCATCTAGATCACTCATATTCCTCACACGATTCATGATATACCCAATAATCACCTTTATCGTCCACCTATTAAAGGTGGCCTTTGATGATATCAAAGTACATAAATTCTCGTGTAGTAATATAGTGATTTCAGGTCGGAGGATCATTACATCATTGTCACTATGAGAATTGCTTATGACACTTTGCATAATGCTCCACGTAGAATTCTCATGGTGGGTCTGCCCAGTACATTGTTCTCTAACATGTACCTATGCATTGACTCAATATCTCATATATTAATGACCAATGAGATTTGGCCATCAGTCAATCCACATACTAGTCTCAATGTATCATTGTTGTCCCATTAACAATGACACTCGACTAGGGACATTTAAGAGTAATGATACTAATTGTAACTATATGATCTCATGTTCAAGTCACATACTTGAAGCCATATAATTTGTATCACTATTCTAAGGACTTTTATTATGTTAACATTTATATAACGCAGTAAATAAAACCATAATAAAATAATTCATTTATTTAATCAAATATAATATCAAAAAATATTTAAACAATTACATCAAAGAATTAGCCTCTAGGGCATAAACTCTAACAGCATCCCTAGCAATTAAAGTATCCTCAATCTCAACAAAAGCCGTATCTTTGAGAAGATCGAGCCTCGTCTCTCTCAATCAATCCCATATCCTGAGTATCTCGAGCCTCGTCTCTGGCAGCAAAAATTGTATCTCTGCCAGACAGAGCTATTAACATCAACGCCCTAGCCTGATCTCTCTTGAAAGTCATCCGAGCTAGTGAATCAACAATAGCTGGATCTGTACCAGCGGGAATGCTCGGAGGGTCACTAACTAAGGCCACTGTAAACCCGGTAAACAAATCGTCCTCAGTGGGAGAATCATGATCCTCCATAGGCTCCTCTTGATCTGAATCTATGATCGGAGCTAACTGGATGACCGCAACTGCTGCTATATCAGCCTCCAACCATGCCGAATACTCTGGAGAGCGATCCGGGTGGCTAGTAGAGAAATTAGCTCTCTCTGTATGATTCCAACACTTATAAATCTTAATCAAGTTAGCTGACGATAAAGATAAAGGTGATATCGGCTGATCAATAGCCCCCTCAAAATGGTGTAGGCTCTGGAACTGATCAAACTGACCCATAACTGCCAACGGATGGTAAGTGGTCACCCGTCTTAATTCTGCTAATAGCAGATAATCCACACCAACTGCGTGGGTGATGAAGCTGTAAGAGGAGACAAGCCCTAAACATGGCAGGATCGAAAAGGGATGATCAATATCTAACAAAAAGGCTAACCATGTCGCTGCATCCGAACACTCCGCCGGCTGGAAGGAGTAGGATAGGGCTATCTCATGGGTAAAGCAGTATCCATGGTGTCTAAAGGTGCCAATCGAATGCAAATGTGTCATGAGCCATACATATAGCAGGACAGAGCTACCTCTAAAAAACCCCTCTGGATGGGTGTTGCAAAACGTAGCCGACCTAAAGGTCTCGACCAGTATCATCTG
Source organism: Panax stipuleanatus (assembly GCA_020205555.1). Classification (NCBI taxonomy): domain Eukaryota; kingdom Viridiplantae; phylum Streptophyta; class Magnoliopsida; order Apiales; family Araliaceae; genus Panax; species Panax stipuleanatus. Next base: position 39,410 of record JAINUT010002781.1, read on the forward strand.
CAGAAAAGTACTACCCTGTCTAAGGGCACGGACCACGACCATAAAGCCAATATCTAAATAGTCTAAATATAGTGGCATGTATACATAAGCTGTGATGCACATCAACAAGACGTCTACTCGGGCTAACTGTCACTCATCTGCGAAATGATAAAATCCCCAGAGTGTCGATCATAGCTATCTAGCAGGCTAAAGCGATCAATCAGAAAGTCGATAGAGATCACATGTCCAGAAATGATCTTATTAGTGACTACTCTATGTCTCAGACCCGACGTACGCATGAATGGTCTCCTTATGTCACTAATAGTTGTGCGAGCACAAGGCAGGTCTAGTGTTAAACCTATAAGCCGCTCATACTCCTCTAGGGTCGAGGTCAACTCGTGAAGTCCAAAGCAGAAAACCTACCGCTCAGGTATCCCGCAGGATAGAATGTTGTCTACAAATCCGTATGGAACCTGGAAATCTAGAAGGGTCAAGGAATGCCCTAGCATCTGATCTACTGTCACTCTGGCTGTATGGGACAGACTATCGTACCAAGCCCTCAATGAGGATGCTACCAAAGATGGTGGTGAGTGCTCAATGCGGCTGACCGTAGATGACGACATCTGTATCACCTTATCACAAGACCATCCAGGGGTCAAATCTAAAATCACCTGTCTAAGTGCATATACATAACATAATATATGCATAATGACAATGATAAACTTGATACAATAGATAGGAAATATCATGCATATCTAGAATAAATTATCTACTGCAAGCATTATCTCTGTCTGCTCATACAATCCAAAATAAAAGTACAAGGAAATGGGGCACAACCACCCAACTACTAACAAAGGCCTATCAAAAGATATATTGATAAATGGGGCACATCCGCCCAATAGATAAACAGAGGCCAATCAAAAGATATAGTTAGAAAAGCTATCCAAAGAGGTTAATAATATCTGTCTCCAAGCTATTAACCTGCTCCAACTCCTCGTAAGTCATAAAATCTCGACCAGTGGGAATGTTCGGTCGATACAAGGGAGGATCAGCACCTGCAAAGCTACTAGAAAATGTCTCATGGCTCCCGGCCAACGTTCCCGATGAACAAATGTACCTTCTCCAACTGCTGGGTCAATCCTGTGATCTGATCTAGATGAGTCGGATCTCTGAGGTAAGCTATCTAGTCTGTCATCATCACAGACCCCGGCAACATATCTGCCATAAATTGGGTAACACGAATCTGAGCTCCAATAGTACGGGGACTCCATCAGCAGTGAAATGCCTCCTAGCTGTAAGGACCCTCTGACAGGGTGAAGCCATCTATGCCCACCAGGGGAATGTCTGTGAGTGGCTGAGCTAGTGGCCAATGATGCCAAGTAGGAGGAACAAAGGGAATGGGGATCTTTCCCGTGGTGCTCTTAATAGCATGCTCTCCTAAATAGAGCTCCCAACCTCCCTCTATAAAAAATGGGACTCTGCGGGTGGATAATGCAAACTCCTGGCCTGTGGGAAAACCGCCCTCAAACCCGACTGTTAAAAAGTCTGAGGTGTACGGGACCCACGAGATCGATCCGACCGTCAATATCTCTAGCTGTAGGCATGAATGGGTGAATCCCTCAACTATAAGGCCTTCCGTCAATGTGGAGTGATGCCAGCGCCGTCCCCGAGGATAGGTCTCTAGGCCTAGAGTAGTGGCAGGACATAGACAAGAAAGCCTCTCATATGCCCAAAACTGGTCATGCAAATATCAAAAGTCCTCAGTGATCAAGACTGACATATATAAATGAAGAAATCTAAAAGGTACAAGAAAGATGTACTCACCAGCAGGAATGGGTAAAAGCCTAACCAAGCCTTTGTCACACCCTCTGAGCGCATGCGTATCCCTCAGAGAAAATAGTCAAAGGTGTAGGTACCCCAATCAAAATTACTGAGGTGCTCCACGTACCGAGTGGCACTGACCAGCGCAAAGGACGCCGTCGAAGAGTTGTCCGCAAGGAAAAAAACCATGATGGTCACCAAAAAAAATTACCTCATGATACGATCTCTAACCCTCTGATCATCAGGCAGAGGCTCAGTCAAAGTCCCACTCTGGGCATCTACACTCAAGGGACCAGAACGGACTGTCCGACCCTTGATGGCAGTCGCAGGAACTTTCAAGAGGGACCGAACGGTAGTGGTGAAATGTCTGCCATAATCGGCACTGGCTCACCTACGAACTCTATCCCGGTGATGAACCTACAGTTCATATATGTCATCATCACCATGCAATCCAGAAAATGGAGAGACTGAGTCTGGTGGAACCAGCGCTCAGACAAAGCCCTCAGATAACCCCAGGGGCAACGGCGGGGAGGGATAGTAAAGAACGCCTGAAACCCCCAGGTGTTAACAATGGCCTTGTACTCCGGATGCAGAGTATGGTACAGGGAATGGACATTGAACCAGTTCCCCTTGGGCTATGTAAAGTCGGGAACCTGCATCAAAATGCTCACCTATATCAAACCTATGCCCTGATATGACAAAACAAAGAAAGGAAGAGAATCCAGAAGGAAAACTTCACTCACCTCGTTGGCGTGAAGGAATCTAGATGGATGGCACCTCAAATCTCCCAGCAGCTCTTGAAGTGGCACCATAATGCCTGGAAGCGCCACACGTGGAGCCTGACCTGGGATAGGATCAACAAAAGGTACATCCTCGTCGTCCACATCAACCGGCGGATCAACCCGGATAAGACGAATCACTGACTCAACCAATCTGTGAAGCGGCTGGGCTGACTGTGGCTGAGGAACATCGGAGACTCTCCTCCGTTTAACTCCTAGAATGACCCTACTGGCACTACCGGGTCTATCTGGCTCCATAACCTAGACAAATTCTCCAAATCACCTCAAAAAGGGTGAGGTGAGGTAAGCCTAAACCTGTGACTTATTAAATTAAAGCATTATTTTATGCATTTTTATGTCCTAACACATGCATGGGTCAGTCAAAATCCCCATTAGAGTCAAAATTGCATGTTTATTAAATACTCAGGCTTTTGAATTTTTTTTGCTTGAGTCTCATTTGTAAAATGGATTGTCCGCATGGACACAGGCATGACTCGGTGGCCATTCAGTAGCACACCTATCCAAAAATAGAAATAGTTTATATTTATGAAAAAAAATCAAAAGTCAACTTCACATGGTAGCTAAATTACCATGGACATTTTTTAGTTGAAAATCCAAGCTAATTAGGCCTCAAAAAGGATGAGTAAACTGATCAAAAGGGCGTCAATTGACTGTCTCTGAATTTAAATTTTCATACATCAAAACGTGCATTACAGTAAAATATGTATACTTATGAAGTTTGAAATTTTTTATCAAGTCATATAAGCATACATATTTAATACATTGCGTTTAAACGCACACTACGTGGTTTACAACATTATGACGGTCAAAACTGGAAAAGAAAGGATGTAAACATTACCTGAGATGTGCAGAGCATTTGTGCGCTGATGAAATCTAAAAAAAGCTACCCGAACTCCGTAAATTTGAGAAAGAAAATCGTATTTTCTTTAGGATTCAAAACTGAAAATAAATTTGAAAAGGCACGGGAGCTTAACTTAAGGCTGTCGTACCCCTACCTGCGACTCCCTAAGGTGAAGCCCACTCCCTCCGGCTAGGTCTAATTCGAGTGGAACCGGAGTTTATAGAAGCTGAAAAGTCAAAACCGGGAAAAAATTGCTACGCGATTAAGCGGATTGTCCTGAAATCCTGCGTATGAGCGGCGGATTCCTGACAGAAAGAAGAACTTTATGTAAGCCAGTGGTTATCATCCTGAAGTGATATCCGGGGACCAATGATGAGAACTGCTTAAAAACTATGACAAATTAAGAAAAATTGGTGAAAACTGCCACTGTTAGAGCACTAGGAAGGTCCGACGGTATGAGCGGCAGGTTCTGAATGTATCAAGGCATCCAGATATATGAGGGTGTGATTTATTAGACATAGTACCCCCGCATCAAGATTGATCAGGTCCGACAGTTCAGCCGCTGGTGACAACCCCAGCAAAGCATCGAGAACGAACCGGCGATCTCAACCGTTTAAGGCCACTTCAGCGAAGGTCAGATTGCCTGACACTATCAACCACTGACGACAACCCCAGCGAAGCATCAGGAATGGTCTGGTGATATCAGCCGTTGAAGGCACTTCAGCGAATGTCAGATTGCCTGACACTATCAGCCACTAGCGACAACCTTAGCTAAGCGTTGGGAATGAACCGGTGATCTCAGCCATTGAAGGCCACTTCAGCGAAGGTCAAATTTCTTGACACTATTAACTACTGGAGACAATCCCAGTGAAGCATCGGGAACGGTCTGGTGATATTAACCGTTGAAGGCACTTCAGCGAATGTCAGATTGCCTGACACTATCAGCCGCTGGCTACAACCCCAGCGAAGCATCAGGAACGGTCCGGTGATATCAGCCGTTGAAGGTCACTTCAGGGAAGGTCATATTGCCTGACACTATCAACCGCTGGTGACAACCCCAGCTAAGCATTGGGAACGATTCGGTGATCTCAGCCGTTGAAGGCCAATTTAGCGAAGGTCAGATTGCCTGACACTATCAGCTGTTGACGACAATCCCAACGAAGAATCGGGAATGATCTGGTGATATCAGCTGTTAAAGGCTACTTCAGCGAAGGTAAAAGGTTCTGACAGTTCAGCCGTTGGAAACAACTCAAGCGAAGCATCGGGAATGAGCCGGTGGCGAAAATAGTATATCAGTTTATCCCCACAGAAGATAGATGATGGAATCTGTTATACAAGGAGCATCAAGAAATATTCGATGGTGATCGAGACTTTGCAAGATGCTGTTCAAGTAGGCGTCAAGAGAATTCACCAAAGGTTATCCTGAATGGCGTCATCCCCAAGAGAAAATGGGATAAACAGACAATGATAGCTTGGCACCAAGGGTTATCACGGATAATGTTATCCCCAGCAAAAAATAAAGTAATCAACCAGTGATAACCCTACTCCCTCGGAGGTATCTAACATTCATACCATATTATGCTATGCATTACACTACATTTGCATCTATCATATTTCAAGTGTCTAGCAATCTTTATCCTGTTCATTCCATTGCACTGCATAAATAGGATAAAGAGGGAGATTTGTAGACACTTGAATTTTTGCATTCCAGTTACTAACCCTGCAGGAGGGTATAACCGTCTTTTACCACCCTACGACAACCCCGGGATGCCAACACAGCCCCGATTTCAATATCGGGATGTCAACTCAGCCCCGATCTTAATATTAGGATGTCAACTCAGCTCCGATCTCAATACCGGGATGTGAACTCAGCCCCGGTCTCAATACCGGGATGTCAACTTAGACCCGGTCTCAATACCGAGATTGCAACTTAGCCCCGATCTCAATAACGGGATGTCAACTCAGCCCCGATCTCAATACCGGGATGCCAACTCAGTCCCAGTCTCAATACCGGGATGTCAACTCAGCCCTGGTCTCAATACCGGGATATCAACTCAGCCCCAGTCTCAATATTGAGATGCCAACTCAGCACCGATCTCAATACTGGGATGTCAACTCAGCCCCGATCTCAATATCGGGATGTCAACTCAGCCCTAGTCTTAATACCGGAATGTCAACGCAGTCCCAGTCTCAATACCAGGATGTCAAGCAACCCTAGAGATAACATCGGGATGTCAAGTCAAACCCCGATCACAACCCGGGAGGTGCAGTAACCCCGAAGACAACACCGAGAGATCCAATTCAGGCCCGATTATAATTTGGGATGTCAGGTCAAGCCCCGATCACAACCCAGGAGGCTAAATCAACTTCGAAGACAACCCCAAAGCATCACATCATCTCCAGAGATAACCCTGGGAAACCAAATCAGCCTCGGAGACAACCCCAAGGACAAACATAGTCTGCTAGGATAAAAACCTCAGAGACAACCCCAGAAAATCAACCGAAGACCGTGCCAGTACAGAAAACAACCCCTGGAGGGGAAAAATGGTTATTTTACCAACTTGAAGCCAATCCGGTCAAAATCAAGCCGAATTGATGCAATATAATTTAGAAAGAACTATAACATTGATCTCGAGTGAAAACAGCACAAGACAGCTCAACGGACAAACTACAAAGAAATAAAGACCCGATTGTGAACCCGTCTTCTTGGACTCAAAAAAGGTTTAGTCCCATATCATTGTGTCGCTCTCGGCGAGGGCTTTCTAAAAAGGTATAGTATGCCTCAAACGGACGCTCCGATCAAAAGATAGAAAATTTTGAATCTGACATCGTGTTGCTTGAAGTGCACGTACTTTGAGACAACGGATCCCATCGGGTGGGCCCTACCACATGGAACCCAGGTAGACCCGTGGCTGCCGCAGGTAGACTCGCTTCCATCGGGTCTTTAAATAACAGTGCACCCCCAAGCTAAAAAAAAGAAAAAAAGAGAAAACGCTCTGAAACTCAGCCCATTTTGTTTCCTAGCCCGACTTCTTGTGCTCCAAATCTCGTTTTTATCACTCTAACACGTAGGAATACTCATATACTACCACATATCAAAAATTAAATGATGGAAACGTCCATTTGAAGCCTACCAAGTGGCAAAAAGCCCGTGTAGCAGTCCATTGTAAGTATTTTTATGATCAGAAAGTTTTTACTACTTCATTGCGCATTTATACACGTGCACGTTAAGTTTTGTTTTTTGATTTTGCCCAAAACTCAGTTCCATGGCCGTTTTGGCGTACTTTTTAGTACATTTGCGTGTTTTCTTTCACTTGCACAGCCCGGATCGTCGATCCGCAACTTTTAATCGCTTATATATATATATACTCTGAATTTCTAGAACAGGGTCAGGGACTCATGTCCTTTTTGGCTTTATTATGTATATATTTAACTTTATATATACTAACTTTTCAATTATGTCAAGCCCGGATGGTAAATCTGTGGTAGTTACTGTTTTTATATATATAACTATATATATATATATATATATATATAAAATTTTTCTAACTTCATTTGGCCTGGATTTTGACTTCGTGGCCTTTTTATTGCTTTAATATATATATACTAACTGTACATATTAACATTTATATTTTCGTGGCCTTTTTACCGCTTATATATATATATATATATATATATATATATATATATATATATATATATATTTCTGTCCGAACCTGGGATTAGAAATCCGCCACCCTTTATAGCTTTTCTATATATATATATATATATATATATATATATATATATATATATATATATATATATTACATTCCGTTGAGCCTGGATCATCCCGTGGCTCTTTACAACTTTTCTATATATATATATATATATTTAAATTCTGTCAAACCATGATTACTCTGTGGCTCTTTTACAGCTTGTATATATATATTTCAATTATGTCAAACCTGGATCATTTTGTGGCTCTCTTACAGCTTTTATAAATATATATATATATATATATATATATATATATATATATATATATTTCTGTCCAGGCACATGATGGTATATCCGTCGCCCTTCACGGTTTATATATATATATTTACATTTCAGTACGGGCCTGAGAGTGAAAACCCATCTCCCTTTACAGCTTTCGTATATATATAATTATATATATATATATATATATATATATATATTCTTTATTCATTATGATTAAATTTTTTTCTTTAAATATTAATTTGATATGAATTGGCGTTGATATTCATTTAGGCTAGTTAGATTTCTTTAACTCTATCCCTTTCTACCTTTCAAACGGTTCAAAAGAGGTCCAACCGGAACCGGAAAGCTAGAATGGCTAAGATTTCTTTAAATTTGGCTTTTTTCTAGTTTTGTGCATTATTAAAGCAACCTCGTGACCCTTAGATCGCTATCTATTGGGAACAAAAAGCTTTGGCTATGCGCAGGCCAGGATTTAACTGATGAATCCTTGGTTTTTGCGACGTCTGGATGTAAATATCCATTTTCTGTAAATATCTGTGCTGTGCAGGTTTACTTGGCTTCCCTTTGTGAGCCTAAGAATCATGGGATTCATGATCAACTGATTAGAATCTGATTCCTACGATGGACAAACTCGACATTACAAATGTACCCTGCCAGTTTTTTCTGTAAAAAATGTACATCCGAAAAGCCTTAAAACGGTTATCCGGGTTTAAGGTCTCAAACATAATGAAATAATGGCTTGTCATACTAGAGTCACTCTGATAGCTTTCATGCCCATGAGAAGACCGTCACTTGTATATTTCATGGTCGAGGATGCTTCGCAGCCCGACAATCACCGTTCAAATTGAGCCAAATGCTGAAAAGATAAAAAATGGAAGTATCAACCTGCTTCAATTCCTACATCAACGTAAGGGTTTGAAAACCTGCTTTCAAAACATCATTTAATATCTTGTCTAAAAAAGACTTTTGCAAATCAAATCAAACCCTTCGTATATAGGTTCAACGAAGCACGTCCATACTTTCAAATCAAATAAGCGTAGGCCCAATTTCTTCCAGCATTCACACACACATGCAAATAAAAAAGGAAATATTGAAAAGATGTGGTACCGTGTTTTCATGGGAGTTGTGGGGTGCCTAACACCTTCCATTCACTTAACCAGCCCCCGAACTTAGAACTTCGGTTTCAAAGATTCAATTTTGACAGTATCCAACAATTGGGCCACTTTCAAAATAAAACTCGGTTGAGTTGGTACAACCATTTCAAATCTACCAACTGGCGACTCTATAAACCATTCAAATCGTCGACATGATACATGTTGGCCTTTCCTAAAAAACCTTCACCCTTCATAAAACATACATGATAAAATAAGGGTAGAAAGCAGAACTTAGGAGAAAGAAAGATTCGGGTCCAACTCGACCCGTATTTTTTCCCGACGCGACAATAATATTTTGATATCGATTTAACGGGAAATTTTAGTTAGCATAAAATTCAATTTTGAATCAAATTAACTCCTTTATTTTATTCTAAATTTAAATCAAATAAATCCTTTTATTTTAATTTATCGAATTTTGAATAAAAATAAACTCCTTTATTTTAATCAAATTCTTTAATCAAATAAACTCCTTTATTTTAATTATCATGGAAGCAAATTTCAAGTCAAATAAACTACATTATTTTAATTTTTAAAATTGTTTTGGGCAAAAAGAAAATATGTGGAATCCAATACCTTCTCAAATAAACTCCTTTATTTTGATTAATATGGCATTCTATTTCATATCTAAAAAATATATTTTATTAAAGAAAACATGGAATCACTTTTTCTAATCACAAATAAACTCTTTTATTTTTAGGGAACAAGGAAATTCAATTTCATCTCGAATTAGTTATCAGGGAATCCAATTTCAATTCTAATTAGTTAACATAAAATTAAATTCTAAATTAAATAAACATATTTATTTTAATCCAATTCCAAATAAAAATAAACTACTTTATTTGCATTTAGAATTGTTGAAAAACATTGAATCCAATTTTTTAATTTAAAATAAAATTTTTATTTTAATTAGAAAATAAATAAATAAATAAAATAAAATTTTATTAATTTTCTGGTTACCGGCACTGCGCGCCTGAATGTACTGAGTTCAGGCGCTGCGGCGCCAGGTTACCCTTTCCAGTCACCCGACCAAGCGCTGTGGCGTTGTGAGTACTATATATCTCGACGCTGCAACGCTGGATCCGTTTCTGAGAACCTGGGCCGGCGCTGCCAATATGCCTTAGACAGGAGTTGCGGCGTCGTTGGGCAGAATTTATTTTCCAGTTTCGCGAATTGTGCAGTTTTCTCCAAAAACAAAAATCTATACCAACAATTATGCCCAATTAAATTGTTTAAAACACATATCATTATACATATCAAATCTAAACAATTAATAACTCGCATAAAGGTATGGCTCTGATGCTACTGTTAGGTTTGTAAGATTTATAAACGCAATCAAATTACATAAAATAAGCGGAAGCATGGTAAATACGAGATTTAAATTTTTACAAACCATATACCCGGATCATCCTTTATGCGCAATTATTAATTAAACGAAAGAGAGGAAGAAAGAGATTCATACCCTTGAAGATACGAGCTTCCTCAGGTACGAGTCAACTCCAAATCCTTTCCTTCTCTCCTTGAATTTACTAGGTAGATTCCTTTCTTTGATCAACGTTAGCCACCCAAGTGTTTGGCCTTATAGTTGATCCACTAAGGAATAATCTTTACTCAAGAAGAATGGTGTTTGGCTAAACCCTAGTTTCCTTCTCTCTAGAAAATGAGTTCCCTCCCAACTATTGAAAAATAGCATAGCCCTAAAATAAATAAGACTCTCATATTTATAGATGTAGGCAACCCTCCTAAATATTTTAGGATTAAGGTTTCATAATAATTAATTAAACTCTTTTAATTAATTACTTCCTAATCTTATTATGAATATGGGAGAGTACTATTATTAATTAATTCCCAAACTCCTTTTAAGAATTAAACTAATAATAATAGTAGTAGTAATAGTAATAAAACTCCTCCTATAATATATATTTAATATTTCCAAAATATTAAATATAAAATATTAAGCTATTTTAATTTATTCTATCACTATAGATTAAATTAAATACACTTAACCTATTATTACATTATGTCATTTATTTCTTAAAGAAATATTATTCCTTTTATGGTGTGACCCTTTAGGTTCCCATATTAAATCGGTTGTGAATAAATCAATTAGAACAATTCTAATCTTATTTAACTAAATAAATTAAACTAGTTAATTTATTTAAATAAATAATATTTATTTTACAATAAGGGTAAGCCCCCTTATCGCTCAACGACTTTTCAGATAATATAGATTTCAACATTAATCATAAAAGACCTTTGAGTAAATAGTTATCGTATAATTCAATCCTTCCACCATACAATGTCCTAATTAAATATAAGACATGGAATTACTATCAAGTCTTATTTTATTTAATTATATGTATTTCGATTCCAAAATGTACAACTCCAAATAATGCTTATTGGAAACTCCTTTCTAATTTCATTCCACCTTAGCCAAGGATTCCTGAGTTGTTATTGAATCATATTGGACATTTCTCTTTCTTTTACTAGAAGCGGTAGATTCTTTATTGATCATTCATTATCTCCATATATAACTTATTACACCCGAGAATACCCTTTGATATACCCTCAGGGTCTTAAGGGACATGTCAAAGTATAACTTATCATACACAAGATACTATAATGATTTCAAGTCTAAGGATCACTTGTACTACTATCACTATAGGAATTCCTGTTGATAGATAAAGAAAACTCCATTAGGTATTCCTTAGCGAGCCACGTTCATGAACTTATTCTCCAATAAGCATACATACTTGCTTTAGTGTCTCCACATAAATGATCATGAGATCAATCATCCTCATCCAATGGGCAAGCAACGTATATACCAATATATCGGAATCACTAATCCCCTTTTTAGTAATCCAATGATTGTGAACTATTTTAGTTTTAAGCTATCTAAGCATTTAGATCTCATTAGCATGATCATCATCACGATTCTAAAAGCATTACTTAAAACTATGGGTTTATCACATATTATAACAGCACCATGTAATAATTTAAAAGCCTTTATAAATTAACTTTTATTAATAAATGATTAAGATTATTACAAAGTATATTCTTTATCATCAAACATATTTGGCTTGTGCACATAATACTTTCACTTCAATTATTTACTTCCCATTGAGGCATTGTATTATGAAATCCACTGAGGTTGTTGAGCCTATTATTTCCAACTGTGATATCTCTGTAGACCAAATCATTATAGACACTCGAAATTTCCTGCCCAATTATTAATACTGTAGGAGGACAAAGCGGTTAATCTAGGCAAATTTGATCACCAATATAGGTACTCCAGCCAAATTTGATCACCAATATAGGTACTCCAGCCAAATTTGATCACCAATATCGGTACTCCAGTCAAATCTGATAACCAATATCGGTACTCCAGTTAAATCCGATCACCAATATCGGTACTCCAGTCAAATTCGATCACCAATATCGGTACTCCAGTCAAATTCGATCAACAATATCGGTACTCCAGTCAAATTCGATCACCAATCGTACTCGTACTTAGTTAATTCGATCACCAATCGTACTCCTCAGTCAAATTTAATCACCAATACAGTACTCTAGTCAAATCTGATCACCAATATCGGTACTCTAGTTAAATTCGATCAGCAATATCGGTACTCCCAGTTAATCCGATCACCATATCGGTACTCCAGTCAAATTCGATCTCAACATCGGTACTCTAGTCAATTCGATCTCCATCAGACCGTCAATCCAGCTCCGAACCATCAATAACCCCGATCTCAATACAGGCCATCAAGTCAACTCTGATGTCCAATCGGACAGTCAGAACACCCCGATCTCAATATCGGCCATCAAATCAATTTTGACCTCCATCGGACGGTCAGATCAACCCTTATCTCATATCGGGCCATCAAATTTACTCCGATTTCCAATCGGACCGTTAGAACATCCTCGATCTCAATATCGGCCATCAAATCAACCCCAATCTCAATATCGGGCCATCAAGTCACTTTGATCTCCAATCAGACCGTCAGAATAACCCTGATCTCAATATCGGGCCATCAAATCAACTCTGATCTTTAATCGACGTTAATCCATCTCTCGATCTCTAATCGAACCATCAATCCAGCTCCGATCTCTAATCGGACCATCAAATCAACTCCGATCTCTAATTGGACCGTTAGATCAACCTCGATCTCAATATCGGGCCATCAACAACTTCGATCTCTAATCGGACAGTCAGATCAACCCTGATCTCAATATCGGGCCATCAAATCAACTCCGTCTCTAATCGGACCGTCAGATCAACCCTGATCTTATTGGGCCATCAAATCAACTCCGATCTCCAATCGAGCGTCAATCATCCCAGATCTCAAAATTGTGCCTTTTAAATCAACCCCCGGTCACCAATACCGGGACAACCACAGCCTCGAACACCAGTCTCGGGACGTCACTTAGCCCCGGTCTTAACCCGGGAGGAACCGTCGCCCCAGTCTCAACCCGGTAGTACAGGGTCAGCCCCGTCGTAACCCGAGAAGTCAAGTCACTTCAGAAAGTCCTAAAGTTTTACAACATCTAGAGGAAAACCTAGAATGACCAATTCAACTTCAGAGACTACATTGAGGACAATCAACTCGAATGAGATCTAAGTCTTGGAAACGACTCCCAGAAGTCAACCGAAGGCCATGCCGACAATAAAGGTAACCCCGGAGGGCAAGAGGGTCATTTTACCACAACTAAGCCGATTCGGTCAAATTCAACCGAATTAATGCCACCAAGGTTAGAACGACCATACGATGATCCCCGAGTGCTTGGTTGACTACTAGGTTCTCTTCCCAGTCTTGGTTGACTAATTTTCTTTCTGTCATATAAATAAAATATATATATATATATATATATATATATATTA
>JAINUT010002773.1:0-61514 GCA_020205555.1 Panax stipuleanatus
AAATGTGACCCTTATTTTTCTTATCAAAAAATGGAAATAGGGCTTTTACCCTACACTCCTATTAGGAAGAATTGTGGCCATTCATATTTTAATATTTGAAAGAGTAAATTATAAATGTTAAATTCTCATATATAGCAATATATTTTGAACTTGTTACACTTTTAATAATTTAGATTTTTTTTTTGTAGCCTAAAATTGAGAAAAAGATGAAGGTAAATAAATAAGACAAAATGTTATTTGTCTTAAGAATTCTATTATATATTACGATAAATTTAAAGCCGAAATATAATTACAAAACTTAACGATAATATATCATTACTGTTGTGTTAATATCACTTTTCTTTTCTCCTTTTCTTCTTAATCATAAACATCAGTTAAAATAAACATCAGTTAAAAAAAAGGGGTTAAATTGAATAAAATTAAGTAAGGTCAATGGATAGAGTATCTCCCTGTCCCTTGAAATTATTGGGTTTGTATTGTTTCATAGGAAAATTGTGGAAATATTTTATATACTAGAATAATATGGCATCAGCGAAGACACTTGGACTCCGTTTGAATGTCGAAAATTGGGTACATGAAAATAATTTCCGGGAAAAAGAAAAAAATTAAAGAATGTCACTTCCTTGCAAGTGATTGGTTGACAAAACAAAACTTCAAAATTTTCATTCATGAAAAATATGTAGTAGTTATTTAATACTCCCTCCATTCCTAAATAAGTGTTGTTTAAGTTTTTTGTACATGGATTAAAAAATCTATTAGTATGACTAAAAAGTTATTATACAAGACTAAAATACCCTTATTTAATAAATATCTCTCTCTCCTCTCTCATACTCTAAAAACTTATTATTGTGTGCATTAATTACACACTTATTGAAAAACATGGATAAGAATAAAGTTGAAAAAAAAAATATTAATTATACTTTGATTTGATTAAAGGTCAAATATTTTGAAATAACTCAAAGGGCGTAAAATGTCAGTTAAATGAGAATGGAGGGAGTAGTAGTAGTAATATTTAACCTTTATTTTTCCATGACTTCCAAACACATACCAATTCAAACGGAGCCTTAGGTGGTGGTTGGTGTTTGAGGCCCGACGGGGTAAGTAGTTATTGTAATTGATTTACTACATTACCCCTTGAGCCCTAGTAATGATTATTATTAATGGAAGCTCAGTGTTTAGGGTTATTGAGTGGTAACTCTGTGCAGTATCTGAAAGGCCCAGTCCCACCTTTGTTCTTTTGTGGATTTTCCACCATCCTTTCCACACACACAAAAAAAATGTCTCTTTTGGATTTTTTAAAGATAATAATTTGAAAATTCCTCAAATTTAAAATTTAAGTCAAAAGGAAAAATTGGCATACATTAAAAAAAAAAACTTGATAACAATATATACAGATCAAATACAATCCATAAATGTCTGTAGGGTTAAACATAAGTGAAAAGTAATAGTTTATTTTCTTCTTTGGTAAAGATACAGCAGAATAGTTGAAATACTAATAAAGTAAAAATTCTAATTCTACCTGGAGAAGAGTAGACAGAGAACTTAAATCTAAACTTCAACAAAATTTCTTACTGCATTCTCTGGAGTAGTTTGTCTACCATTATTTTTTGCTGCACCCCAGTCAAAGACTCTGAATTCATGATTGCGTTGGCGACGAGGATAACTGTTGATGGAGATGTGGCATTCACCTAAAGTAATAGATAAAATCAAGACAAGGACAGACTACTGAAAGGAGTGGGGAGTATACTAGAATGCTAGATCACAAAAGAGAACAGGATAATGCTCATGAGTGATGACAGATATTAAAACAAAACAAAAAATCAATTCCAGGCAGCAAAGAACTGTCACTTGATTAATACCCAAATACGGCCATTTAAGCCAACAGCAATCTCAAAGGAGAGCTTCTTTCCAAGAGCTTCAAGAACTGGACAACCTGGGGAACTCAGCAGCCTAGAGAAAAAAAAGAGAGAATAACTACTGAAAGTTGTAGTAGAAAACTTCAATAAGTGCTATAAGCCTAACGTATTTGATGACAGAGTCATTTGAAGTACGTATATCCAATTGTTCAAGAATTAGAGGACACCAAATGTCTCACATTCGTGAAAGGCCCGTTGATGATTCAAACATGTAGCCATCTTTAAGTGGTCCAAATTCTGCAGCCTTCCCACTGCCTATAAAAAAAGATGAAGTTTTATGAATTTATAGGTAATAAAATAAGAGTCCTTAAATTTAATAAACAATAACATTTCCACGTTATATATAAAAGCCAACATAAGAATGGTGATCTTGAATTCATTATGTAGGTAAAAGATTATTACTAACCATCCATGCATGCTACTTCAGGGTTCATGCCAACATTTGCCTTGACAATGCGAACATAGAGTAAAGTACCTACCTGCAACATAAAGCCTAAGCCAAATGACATAAGAAATCTCAGTGAGGATTAAAATGCAAGAAGCATCACATGAGGAGCACCAAAATGTGGCTAAAAGAGTAACAGGCATCTCTGTCTTCAGCTCCTTCACTTGAAGTCATTTTTCTAATTAATATTATCTTAGCTACAAAGCAATAAAAGCTTAAATACAAGTACAGTTATGTAGCTAAAGCATCTTTGCAAAACACATTGTTGTGGAGCTTTTCAACTTTCAGACACAAGGAAAAAATGACAAATGCATTTTCTCAGATATGCATCGCATTAAAAAAAAAAAAGCAACCAAAATGTAGGGACTGCACCTCAAACTTAGGTATGTTTCTCCTAGTTCCTCCCTCAAATGCAAGAACAGGTAGAAATGCCAATGCAGGTCCCTTTATGTCCACAAGAAGTTCTGCATATAAAACGGGAAATTATTAATACATGAGGCCCCACAAAATGTTACAAGCCCAGGAAAAATTATATCCATCTGCCAGCACATTAGGAACATATAAAACAAACATATTATAACTAAAAAGGAAGTCCTGAAATTAAGCAATCTCTCTTATAATTAGGAGAACAAGTCTCAGTAAACAATGTTTCATTCAAGGGGCATATATTAATAGGATGTGAACTAAATTATGCATTCATCAACCCTATAGTTAATGTGAACAAAGGCCCTAAAACATTGAACATGATGTAATTTGGTACTTGCCAAGGAAGCATAATTCTGAACAGTATACAAACAAATATAAACAAGCACTACCAAATGTTGTAGTCAGAGATGTACAGACCAGAGTCTTACAATGTATGTACAATAAAAAGAGAAGTATTTACTCCCCACCCCACCCCAAAAAAAATTCAGCAAGAAAATTTAGTCAAAAAACAAAGGAAATTTAACTGCAACCAAATAATTTCTCTTTACTATTGTATTGAGAAATGCTTACAAGTTCTTACATCGGCCTTAGTATCCACCACAATTCCAAGAACACATTCTCCCACGGAAGGTACATACTGTAAAAAAGAATCAGATCAAGATAATGAAATTATAAGAAAAATACAACAGATTTGTACTTGTAAAAAAATACAATATATTTGTAATTTTAGAGTAATTCAATTCTATAAAAAAATAAAAAGAACCATAAAGCCTAATACAGATCAATGAACGACATACAACCAAAATAACCACATGTTTCAAGAATCAGATTCTTGGCAAAAACAAAGACCAGAAAAAGGCTATTCATTACTCAAAATAATGCCCCAACCAACTTGCATAAAATAAGGAAGAAGAAAGTATTCCTTGTGATTCCAACCAAAATAACCACATGTTTCAAGAATCAGATTCAACATAATATATATATATATATATATATATATATAGAAAGCATGATCCATTAATTGGTCTTAATATTAATAAATTAACTACAAGTTTGTCAGAGACCTTGTAAATGCAATAAGGGCAGTTTCCTTTTTATTGTTATTATTATTTTACCTTTGTGATAATTACTGCAACTAGGACAGTATTAGAAATGATAAATAATGATATGTAGGAACAAGTTTCTGACATCAACACCAATTCAAAATGTCAAACTCCGCAATTAGCTGAAATTTAGACAAAAAATTGTGTCCATTCTCATTTGCATATATAATCAAGCTCAAATAAATAAACGATTTAAATGTTCATGTGCAAAAATAAATTTTAAAAAATCATCTTTCAACTCTATGGCTCTACCTCTAGTTGATGACTCGCCTGGCTAGAGTTAGTAGTGTTATAATTTTCATCTCTTCACAATAGTTACACATCTATCTTTTATCTTCTTGGGAAGTAATGATTATTGCAAATCTTAGTCAAAATGTATGTAGGTCCTTTATGGGCATTCTCTGCTTATCAAATGCCCACCTAAAGCCCACGATCACTGTTTGTCTATATTTACAGCAAGTACACATAGTTCAAGTGCCCTGCCAAGAATTAAGACAAAACATCTAACTTCCCATTAATAAATTGAAATTTATCTTCAGTAACATAATCCAACTCAACATATCCATATTACTAGCTATGTTAAATTTAGGTGTCACGTTTCTTGGACGCACATAATTGAGTTGCATGTGCTACCAGGTTCCATGTCCCACAAAATGTGGCCAGAACATAATTTATAGAATGAATTGTAAGGTTTTTTATATTGAGATCACAAATGGCAATAAAATATAAGAACATATTTTTTTATGCAGACTTTATTCAATTATACCCACCAAATAAAGGAAAACTGCTTCCTTGATATGTATTAACAATCAAAATAATATTGGGCAACACCATATTCTATTTAAATGTAAACACGCAATGGAGTATCAAGTATGGGACAAATAAATTTGAAAGCAGAAGAGATTACCACCCAAGAAAATAGCACTTTTCTCATTTCTATTTGTATTTTAATAACTCAATTAACAGCTTTCATCACAGCACCAACTTATTTACCTTTTTGAGAAGTAATGGTTAATAATAAAAAATGTACGTATGCCCTTTATGGGGCATTCTATGCTTATCAAATGCCCACCTAAAGCCCACGTATCATTGTTTGTCCATATTTACAGCAAGTACACATACTTCAAGTCCCCTGCCAAGAATTAGGACAAAACATCTAACTTCCCATAAATAAATTGAAATTTATATTTACTAACATAATCTAACTCAACATCCATATTACTAGCTAAGCTAATTTTAGGTGACAGGTTTCGTGGACGCTCATTATTGAGTATAACCACCAAAAATAGGAAAACTATTACTTATAACATGCATATGACATCTTATGAATAGTGAAATACCAGTAAATGCTTCCTTACTATGAAACAACCCAGGTCAAATCCCGAGTCCGGAACAAATCTCGGGTCAAATCCAAAATCCGAATCGAATCAAATTCATCCAAATAAAACCTTAAACCACTCACTCAATAGTATCTTTTTGGGTCATCTTAGCCCAGCACAGGCTCACCCAAAAGGTCATGACTGAAGGTACACTATTGTTAGTAACTTAATCCTTATATACTGATAATTTTTTTTTCATATCTTTCGATGTGGGACTGGGGTGTTACACGCTATGTATTAACAATCAAAATAAATCCTGAAACAAGTGTTTACTTAATATGAAATAATATTGGGTAACACAAGATTCTGTTTAGATGTAAATATGCACCGGGTGTATGGGACAGATCAAATTCAAAAGGTGAATAGATAATCGACCAAGAATTGGCATTTTTTTTCATTCCTATTTACATTTCCATAACTCAAGTAACAACTTCTGCACTGCACTAACCCGTTTTTGGGAGCTTTCTATCCAGTACTTGTTTGGCTTTGAGAACCTCAGCTTCCCAGCTTTCATGACAGTTACTGCATCACAATCCTACAAGACATAAGGTGCAAATGAATAATGCACATGTTCCTCTCATTCAAGCAAGAAATTTTGACAAAATACTTGAACCTCAAATAACACAATACTAGACTACAGTTGATTACAGGAAGGGAACTTTTGACAAGTTATCAAACACAAGATTAGAAGAAAGATGTCCCCAGCTCAGATGACTAAGACACCGGAAAATAGTAATGCACATAGCCTTGGCTTGGATGCCATGGAAGAACCAGTTTATATACTATAAAAACAATATAAATACACCTTATGAAATCCAACTAAGTGACAGGGAGCAAAAACATTACAAATTTCAAATTATTTTCGGTTGAAGCTATAACAGTCAATGCCAAAACATAATTACGTTAAATCAAACATTACAGGGGGGGGGGGGGGAAAGCATGAATGAGTTAATATGAATATAATGCAGATATTATTTTTAACCAATACCATATCAAGTCGAAATATAAATAGAACTAATATTTTAAATGAAGAAGAGCAATACCCTAGTGGGTATCTAAACTTATTTACCTATAGGGATTATACATCCCTTTCTGGGGGTTTTTCAGAAAATTTCAATTGCACCAATATAAAGAGCATGAAAAATATAACATCATGAAAAATTTCGATTGTATCCAGAATTTTATAGTAAAGATTTTCTTTATACAAAAATTGAACCATCAAAAACATACTTAATTTATACGGGTTATAAATGGTGTTCTACAGCTTCAAAACAAATAAAAATTTATATACTTTCAAATTTTTGCATTCCCTTTTCGTCTATGGTTGGATTTTAATAAAAGATTAAAATACAAGTATATTTGAAGACAAGGGTGCGTTATATACCCACTGGAATATATCCTATGGATATTATAAATTCAATTTTAACTCCAAAGCCTGTGTTTTTCAAGTAACTGAAATATCATGCGGTCTATCTTCCCAAAAAGAAACTGCTAAAATAACAAAAAATAAAAATTATGACAGAACAAGTCGGGTGATATTACAATTAAAACAACAGACTGCGAAGAGAAAAAATAAACATAAAAATGAAAATAAGAAGTGAAAACCCTAAAATAGAGACCTGACGGAGACCGCCGCCGAGTTTAATGGTTTGGTTGGCCAATGTTGAAAGATCCAGTACCACATCCCCAGGTACCTAGTTTACGAACATAAAATCCTCTATTATTCATTTGTATTTCGGAATAGCATAAATAGGTAAGGATTGTAACTTACAACTAGTTGATCGACAAAGCTTGTTGGAGAGTTTGCAGGCTTGGCAGCTTCCATCGCTCTCTAAAGTATGAGATATGAGATAGAACAACGGCGTATAGTTATTTGAGGCAAAAACTTGGCTGTGTAAACAAGGGTTAACGGCCGGAGGGCGGCTTATGATTATTCCTGTGCAACATATAGACAGACTTTTAGTTGCTACTATAACATAAATTGGGCCTACTCGAGTTCAAATGGGCCTCGGAGAGGCTAAAAATATCAAATCTTCGTATAAAAATATTAAAATATCAAAAACATTTTCACTGATTTCATGTTTATTTTTGTCCAATATTATTTAAAGAATTGGATTAAAACTTACCGTATGAACTATTATACCCTTACTATTAATAACAAATGTTTTTCATTAATTTGAGTATAAATAGATAAGATAAGATACATCGTTCTTTTTAAACAAAATTAAAGGTTAATTTTGTCTAACAAGTCGCAAATGGTAGGGATTATAATACCTTAGTTGGACATATTATTAAATAATCCTTACTTTCAAGTCATTTTATTATCCCGGAACTAATAGTCCGAAATCTATTTTTAAAAACAAACATGAGACTTCGGATTAATAGTCCAATCCCAATTGTAATACTTGCAAAAAAACATAAATTATTAATGGGATAACTTAAAACAATCTTATGTTATGTTTGTTTTGTTCAAGATTATTTGAAGAATTGAATAAAAACTTACAGTTTTGACTGTCATGCCCATACCACTAACAACAAAATATTATATTCTCATTAATTTAAGTATAAATAGATAGAATAAGATACATCGGTCTTTTTAAACAAAGTTAAAGGTTAATTTTGTAATTGCAACCCGTGCAAATATAATATACTACTAATTACAAAACCCCATCTCTACCTCTACTTGCCATCATCGTTTCTTTTATTATGGCATAATAGCATCATCAAGGAGGTTCTCCAATGATGTGGGTTTTCTATTTCGGACCCTGCCTGCCTCCTTCAATAGCTCCGCCAACCTCTTCTTTTCATCGTCCACATCTGGATTTGCTGTTCCAAGTTTTTCCTCCCTCATCCCAACAACATATTCCAAAATTTCAATTGCATCATCCAACCTGTACAACCAAAATCACAATTTGGCTTTATCATTAGTAGTTACTCATGATAAGAATCTGTGCAACTCCCACTTCACTCTAAGAGGAGGGGAGGGGGGAGGGGGGAGGGGGAGGGGGGGGGGGGGGGGCATACCTTCCTATAGCATCATAAGTGCCAGCAAGATTGCTGTATACCCCAAGAGTATCAGGATGATGTGCTCCGTATTCTTGTTCCAAAATATTTCTTGCTTCTTCAAACAATTCTGCAGCCTCGTTTATCGCATACCGTCGCACACACGTCAGTCCCATTTGGTTAAGGGCAATCCCGTATATAGCAGATTTTTTCTCTCCACTTGCCCCAAGCTTCAAAATGGCATTCTTAAAGTAGGTGTAAGATTCACAGAAGTTCCCTAGCATGTAGTACATCACTCCCATCTGAGCTTCAATACCTGCAATAGTATTTTGCTGACCAGGGGGGGCATCATTGTATATTTTTAATGCCTTCTGCAGTAACTTCACTGCCTGTTCCAGCTCATTCATCGACTCATATATAGCGGAAACATCACAGAAACCACTAGCAATCTCCTCTGGAGGGATTCCAGGAATAGGCTTCTCGTAAATTCCAAGAGCATTCTCACAGTAGGATTTTGAGTCCCTTAATTTTCCGGTCTTATTATACAGGTCAGCCAGTCGCACCAAAACTGAAGCAACGGTTGGATGGTTTTCCCCTTTGGTAGACTTGAAAGCCGTGAGTGCCTTTTGATAAGCAAAGACAGCCTCATCATACCTACACAAAGACAAGTATGCGTCTCCAATGCTTAAATCAATAGAAGCAACCTCCTTTTCCTGCCCATTGACCACCATGGCCATGCTAGCCAAAACTAGATGCTCAAGAGCAGCTTCATGCTCTCCCTTAGTTTCGCATATAAGACCCATGAGCCTCCTGTCAGCTGCCTCTTCAATAGAAGCAGGCGAACCGTTATCTCTGTGTATATCTAAAGCCATCTGACAAAGCTTCTCCGCCTCGTCAAATTGCAATGATTGAACATGAGCTTCAGCCAAATACCTGCAAGTCTCGCCAACTCTTGGATCTGTACCTCCCATGACTTGTCTCTGGACTTCTAAACCCATCGTGTAACATAGTATTGAATTCTCAAATTGGCCCACCATGGCATAAGTGTCTCCCAATTGCATATGACCAGCGAATTTAGCAAGGGCCTGATCTTGACCTTCTTCGATTACCGGAATCTCAATGGCGTGCTCAAGAACTGGAATGGCTTCACTGTACTGACCTAAGTTACAGTAGATTGCAGCAGTCAAATGCAAACACATGACAACATCTAAACTGGGCTTCCCATCAGCACATTTTTCAAATGATTTTGCCGCTCGAAGAGCAAATTCAAGAGCTTTATGAGGATTATCCCCAGAGGAAATCAAATCCCTTGCTTGCTTAAGCAAAAATGGTCCAAGATGCGGGTTTTCTAAACCTGATTCAGATGAATCCTCAGTTCCATTCTGAAACTTCACCCCTCTCGTAGATAAATTCCTCTGTTTCTTCATTGAGATGCCTCCACCACTTGGTTTCCCAAAACTCTTATCGTTCAGCTTATCTAAAGGAGACTTGTTTTGAGGACTTCTGCTCTTAGGACTTGATGTTGCATCCCATTCCAACTGCAAGTGAGAAGCTTTTTTTGAGTTTGTAGACGAAAGGGGTTTTGTCCTCAATTTCCCTGACCTGTGACCCGCAGAGAAGCTTTCCTTCTTAGAACCAGAATCACTACCGAAATCATCATCTTCTGCCTTTTGCACCCCAACGTCTTCTTCCATTATCTCCACTTCTCTCATCTCTCCTCCAACAAGATGGTGCAACTCGGAATCAATCCTAGACTCTTCACCTTCAGATCCAAAGCTACGCCTCGATGGGGATTGATCAGAACTCTGCATCTCACATACATTATTATAAAGATGCTCAATAGAGGTGTCGATTACCTCATCGGCTGTATATCCAATTTCTCCAATCTGAGGACGTTTCTGCCTATTTGGAGACTTATCTGCTATTGAATTTTCCTTTAAAAGGGTTGAATTTCCATTCTCAATCGGTTCACTCACTATCCCTTCTTCGTGAATTTCGTCCATAACAATTCCAGGCATCTTTACTTATACCAACAGACAAATAATTCCTATAATCAAATAAAAAATGTTTGGAAAATTTACAACATAGACATTCACAACAAACAAGTGAAACATATGAAATACAAAGTGATCCATAATCATATCTCCATAACTATTAGATGAACAGAAAATTGGCATAAAAACAATTTTGTACTTGGTCTATTAATTAGTAAAAATAGGCGACAAATGGAATGATTCAAACAGCAAAAACATTTGAAAGAAACATAATAACAATAATAATAATGCCAAAAACTTTGATATTTTAAATTATGGAAAAATCAATAGTTTTATTGTGATAATATATGTATATTTATATTTATATGCACCCGCATATATACAAAACAGAAGCAACAAGAAACGCAAGAATTGAACTTTACTACTACGATTTAACAGATCTTTACTTATCACTGAACATAAAGTTAGCATCAATTCATCAACAAATCAAACAAACAAAAAGTAAAAAAAGCTTGAAATACTACGCAGTTGACTAATTCAACTGATTCAATAATAAGAGAATGGCAAAGAGGCAA
This sequence comes from Panax stipuleanatus, assembly GCA_020205555.1. Classification (NCBI taxonomy): domain Eukaryota; kingdom Viridiplantae; phylum Streptophyta; class Magnoliopsida; order Apiales; family Araliaceae; genus Panax; species Panax stipuleanatus. The sequence goes on from JAINUT010002773.1 coordinate 10,842, forward strand.
CAAAGAGCAACGGAAATGAACAAACAAGAAATACATACCTTAGATAAAATCCATGAGTGAGCGAGGAGTCCACAATACTTGTGTTTACTATTCTGGGTTTTATATAGAAAATCGAAAGAGAGACGAGAAACAAAAACAAAAACAAAAACAAAAAATAACAAATCTTTTTTTGGTGGGTCTGTTGTTTGATAACGAAGGGTAAAATGGGGATTTAGAAATAAAATATATGCGTGTTTCTGATTCTGAATATAAAAAAGAGGATTTTTACGGCAGTCGGCGACCGTATTCCACCGACCGGGGTGGCGACCGGTCGGATTTTTTTTTTCTTCTTTTTACTCCTAAATAATTAATATAATTTATTGGAACTGGAATTTAAATAGAGTTGTACAGATTGTACAATTTTTTTTTTACGTGTATTCAAACAATACTTAAATAACTGTATTTTGTAAAAATTTCAATTCTAATAAATCACATTAATTATTTAAGAGTGAATAACAAAAAAATTAAAAATTAAAAAATCCGACCGGTCGATGGAATACGGTCGCCCAAGGCTAATTCTTTTTACAGAGGTAGAATGTCAGGGGCAGAGGTTAGGGGAAGGCGACTTCTCTACCAACTCAGGCCCGGAACCGCCGATTTGTTGTCTGTTTTTAGTGTTTCGCTGGTATTGGTCGACGTGGCCAGATTCTATAGGCTGAGGTTGTTTGACTAATATACCCTTAAGAAAATGTTTAACCTGACAAATCAACCGTTAATATATATATATATATATATATATATATATATATATATATATATATGGAGCATCTACGATTTTCCTATGAGTAAGAAATTGAAATTAAAATTAGAATGTGTAGTTGTAATTTAATTGATAGACAGAAAGTCGCAGTCATGAAATTCATGTTTTATTTGTTTTTGTTGTAAGTGTGATCAAAGATTTCAAAGCTTCTTCTTTTCTAAATTTAATTGAAAGTCATAAAACTTAATTGATTCTTGATATTATAATAATTAATGATATATTTGATTAAAAAATTATATTAGAGTATTATCTAAAAAGTGGAACTTTTTAAAATAAAATAAAAAAACTTCTTTTCCTCTCATTTTTTTTATATTTTTTAATCTTGTGGATAGTGGCAAATTAAAGTGCAAACAGGGAACGGATAATATAAAGAGAATTAAGATCATATCTGTCGATTAAATTTTGCCGGCTTTTTTTTAAAAAAAAATTGTCACAAGAGTGTGTGTTGGGGGGAGCTCTCCTCTTCTAGTAGAATGTCCTTTTTTCTCAGACACGCTTGCAGTAGAAGGTCAGCTCTAAATTAATGAAAAAGAAATACTAGTTCTATAATATTTTTACAACACTCTGTAAATATACCAAGTGAGTCAAAAGAATCTTTGTAAAAAGTAAAAAACAAAAAATTTGAAAAATTAATTATTTGTAATATATATATATATATAGCACTTGCTATTAATTTAATGCAATGTAGGAGTAATGAACTTCATTTGCAAGCTTGGATAGATGAATATAGGTATGTATAGTTTGGGATAGGACCTAGGGAAGTGATGTTAGGGGACATATTCAAATTCGAATATAATCATATCTATGTTTGTATCTGAAAAAATATTTTATTCGAACTCGACGGATTTCTTAAGATAATATTTAAAAAATTATTTGAATTCAAATATAATTTATTTTCAAATAATTATCCGAATTCATTGGCATAATTAATTAAAACTAGTAAATAGATCATCACTGTTATGATATTAATATAAGATAACACAATCATCAATCATGTGATTTAATTTTAAAATTCAAAAGAACAAAAGTAATTACTCTATTTAATAAAATATCTTTATAAAATATATTAAAAAAATTATAATTTTATAATAAGACCCGCTTTTTTTCTGGAGGGTTATGACACCGAATATCTAATATATGTTATTTGATAACAAGCATTAATATATATTTTCTAATTTTGCAAAAAAATAGTTTTATTTATAAATTTTGTAAATATAAAAAGTATTTATTTATTTTTTATAATAATTTATTAATAATATAATATAATATAAATTTTTTGATAATAAATTTAAAAATATTATATTCTCATCAAAAGAATGAAACTTAAACAAAAAGAGATTTGGAAATCAATTAAGGGGCGGTCCACGGCTGTGACTGTGAATGTGATTATATATATACGGGGGCTAGTTAGTTTTGCAGTGCCCAAGGTTGGACTGATCTGGTATCCAATGATATTGGTTCCAGTTCCTACCCACTTATAAGGACAAGTTTTTGCAAGATTAAATAATAGCAGTAATTAGTTAAATGAATCTTATAAACACCATGTTCTAATTATAACATCATCATCCATTTTAAAAAGTAAAATGACAGTAATTTTAAATTTAAAACTGAGATAGTTTATTAAAATGAATGAAATAATAAATTTTATTACGAATAATACTTTTTAGATAGATTACAATATTCATCGTTATATTGTCCAAAATTAAATAAATTTATATCAAATTTAAATTTAAAAATAAATAAGTTGATTTAAGAAGCCAGTAATAATTACATTTTGGAGCGGCGGAAAGATGATAGACAGGTGGGTTTTTTTTAATGATTTTTGTGAGTATGTTCTGAGTTAGTATACTCTTAATTTGTTGTACTGATTTACAATGGTGGAACCTACCTACTGTGATCATATGAGAAAAGAGCATGTAGAAATAGTAGTAAGAGTAGGAGTACATAGCATTGTTGTTTGGGGATTATCAATTAAAGTTTTTTTTTTTCAATTCATTATTAGTATTAGTGTAAGACTCTGAATTTTATGAAATAAAAGTATTCAATTTTTTTATTTAGTAAATGATTAAATTGATAAAAGTTTAAAGTTAAGGGTGATATATGTAAATTTTTTAAAATAAGCAAGTGGTTATAAAATATTCATTGTTGTCGGAGAATATTCGTTTGGTCGTGGAATATTCTTGTTGTCGGAGAATTTTCGTACGACGGCGCAGCTATTTGTGGACCCCACAACGGAATAACTGTCGGATATAGAAAGCGACAGAAATAACCTTTTTATAAAATAACGGCGTAGTTGTTACCGTTAGAACTGTTGAAATACCCGGTGGTTAAAATACAGTGATACGCAGTGTTGCACAGTAGCACACGGTATTGCACAGTATTTCAAATTATTGAGTCTTACGTGAGAAGGCACTTACTCAATTATTGTTACAGTAATTACTGTTCAATATTTTATATTATTGACTCAATAATTGTTACATTGATATTTTATTGACTCAATAATTGCTACGTTATATGATTGATTCAATAATTACTACAGTGGATATTTTATATTATTGATTCAATAATTGACACTGCACAGTATTTTGGTGTGAAAAATCATCTGTTTGTGGATTTCGAATAATTTATGTTGGGAATTTGGAAAAACTTTCTTCTGCAAAGTTGTAGAGAATTAAATTTTCTATAGAAGGACATAGAATTTGTATTTTTCTGATGAATGAGCTATTTATTATGAATTATTGAGGTTTCAGAAAATAAATATATTTTTAATGGGTGGGCCCCACTTTTATTGAAAAACTCTTAGCAGCCAGGCTGCGGAATTTTTAAGAATAATAATAATATTTTATTATTTTAGTCTCCTTTGGCATCCTAAGTTTTTCCTATAAATAGGGTGTTTAGGTTAGAATTGAAAAACACACCAGAATCAGAAGTTTTCTCTCTTTATAATATCGAGCGTATTTTTGTGAGTATTTGGATACTTTGAATATCAGTATTCAGCGCAAGTTTTCTTCGGTATTATATCCGATATTTCAGTCAGAAGTATTATTCTTTTGAGATAAGGGATGGTAAGGGATGTTATTTCTTACATAAATGATGTTATTCTTTTCAATATCATTATACCAAAATATTGACATGAATTTTATTATGAAATTCTTATTTTTTTCGTCGGAGTTACTATTCATGTATACGGCACTATTCACGTATACGGCACTATTTATAAATACGGTACTATTCACGAAGTATGATTTTTCTTATGAAATTTTTATCTTTTTCGTGTCGGGATTACTATTCACGTATACGACACTATTCACTTATACGGTACTATTCACCGAAAAATAAAATTTTCTTCTGTTGTCCAAGTTGCCTGTTAAGGTTCATATCTTTGATTGGATCTAAGTTTTGAGCTTTATTTTTGAATTTTGCTCCATAAAATATTATTATGGAGTATTTTTGAACTTGGAGATCGATGTTTTGATCATATTATTTTTATTATCATATATAACATTTTTATAATCTTGGTGATGAAATTTCTCTTTAACTTGAGTGTAAAGATGGGTAGATTATTGGTATGATCATGACTATAGATTCTCTTTGGCCAGTAGTGCAAAGATGGATTGTTGACTGGTATGTTCATGACCATTGAATTTACAATTGAATATCTTTAGCTTAAAGGCAAAGGTGAATTGATCAACATGGTTATAATTATTGTTTATATAAATTCTGAAATGGTTAGATATTTTTTGAAATATGAATATCTTTGGCCTGTAGCGCAAAGATGAGCTGTTGATTTGTGAATATATTTGGCATGTAGTGCAAAGATGACATGTTGTTGAATATCTTTGGCCGTAGTGCAAAGATGAGCTGTTGATTTGTGAATATCTTTGGCCTGTAGTGCAAAGATGGATGATTAATTGTTGAATATCTTTGGCTTGTAATGCAAAGATGAATTGATTAGCATGATTATGAACAGGAACTGTGATTTGGTAAAACCATGATCTTTGGTGTTTCAGGTAAAGACAGGTGATGAGAATTATCTTCGTCCTGAGTGCGAAGAGGAATTCATCAAGATAATTATGATCATGAACTTACATGATTGTGGACAGAAATTGTTGATTGATGTTACAGGGATAAAATATTATTGATGGACTTTTAACATGGAGAAGATAATAAACATTATAGTCTATTTGACTCTTCTAATGGATTGCTCGTTCCGCTACAACTATGATTGAAAAGTTTTACCATATGTTTAAATCTCTGATTTATTACTGATGAAAACTATTGATAATTTAATTATCTTTAGTCATGATATTCTTTACTGGGCTATTTGTGCTCACCCTTTTGCTTCACAATTCCTTTCAGGTAAGAAGAGTATAACGGGATTGAGCAGGGATAACAGGGGAATAGAACAATGGTCTTTAGCTGTTGAGGTTTTCCATAAAACAGTATGAGAAGAATTATATCAAGAATTTAAAATGTGTGTGTCGTATTTTATACGTCATTTTAACAGTTGATTTTGGTGAACCAAATAGGCTGAGGTGAACCCAACTTTGGAAGGGTGTTTTGTCACTATCATACAAGATGTCTAATCACCTACAACTTCGGATTATCATAAGACATGGTTGTGCACATCCACTTGCTGATTATATCTATGAGCACTACCTATATAATATTGGAGTTTGGTTGAAATATAATTCTCAATTGGAGACAATGGAGATAATTATATGGCAAGAGAAGACCCACCATTGGAAAGAACATGATAGTAATCTTCTCATTTTTCTTTGGGGTCTATTGGGTCAATCAAGGATAATTCTCAAGACATATGATATCTATTATAACTTATATGCATGGCCTTCCATGTACGAAGGTTTCCTTGAGCATTTTTCAAAGATTTTAATTCCTAAAACAGTTATTGACTGTACCTTTCTGTAACGTATCATTGATTTGAAGTATGGGCAAAGTATTTATTTTGAAACTCACAGTTTAATTGTGATCGTATTTTGTACGATATTTTAAAAGATAGAATCTGAAGATTTGTATTTGAAATTTTTGTTGAGTGTATTTCGTGACGATCCAGAATAAATTGGATGAATTGAATTTATTTTGGGGACGTTACAATTAGGGTTTTGCGTGAATGAGGTTTGCACTGCTCAAGGTTGGACCAACCTGGTATCCAATGATAATGCTACTGATACTAATTAAATTATGTTATCAAGTGGGTGTTAATTATTGGTGCCTCAAAAAAATACTCCACACAAATTTTATTCCTACGTTATTATTGGTTCCTTTCGGAGTATTTATTTATTTATTTGTAGATGGGGGAGTTAGACATCATAATGAGACTCCAATCTAAAACCCAAAAACACTACCTACGGAGTACTTGGGATGTGTGGATGGTCTAATTAAGTAACTAGTTTCTCAATCCAAGGTCAAATTCCATTCCATTCCATTCGACAGTAGCATAAATCTGAGCTTATGACTCTCCAGATATTATGAAATTAACTTGATGGTAAGTTAATCAATACATTGTCGCATGCTAACTACTCTTTCAAAATGTATATATACCCAAACTACTTTTACGAAAAGGTAAAAATAAAGAGAGAGAGAGAGAAGTCAAGAGGAACATTAGGTAAAGTAGTATTATTTTACCACTTATTTTGTTAATTCCACCATGCATGTTGCTGCTTTTCATAGTTTGAAAAGCATTTATCCAGTTGACCGTTCAACTCCAAGTATTTTGAATCCACAGATTCTATACGAGTGTAAAGAAATAGTAAGTATATATCAACCACAGAATCATAACAAACACCCATTCTTCTAAATTGCAAAATAAAGCTTCTTTCGGGCTTCCCGTACAAATATAGAGGGAAACCTAGAGCATAGCAATCAGGGAACTGTCTTCATTTTGGACATATTCCACAATGAGAGAAATCAGGTATACATACAAAAGTACATCATCATCATCATCCTCCTCATAATAATTCAATATATAGACCTAAATAAACAAAAAGCAATATGATACATTTAACATTTCGGACAGTCAAATAAGACTCTTATGCTTCTAGAGAAGCAAAGCTACAGGCAGGCAGTTATCCACTTGGGCAAGAATCGGGAAATGGAATGATGCATAGGAGGTTTGTAGGATAAGAAGAACTCCGGGTCCTGCTCTAGAGACTGTGCGTAGCTTTCCAGGACTTTGACAATCTCATTAAAATGTGGCCGCTTAGCAGGATTTCCTGCCCAGCACCGGTTGATGAAATGGCGAAATGCCACGGGGCATGCAGAGGGCAATGGTGGTCTTGCATTCTACCAAAAAAGAAAAAGAAAAAAAAAACCCCAAATTTATTTAAGAATATTAGAAAAAAAAACATGAAGAAAAAAGCCCAATCACAATGTTCAAGTTAAATACTTAAGATCAAGGAGGGACATAGAATTGTGCAAGACAACTCTGACTAAACCTTGAAAAGGAAATGTGGGGAAATAAGGTTGTCTACCACCTAATAAATAGTCATTATAATACATTAATCCTTTTATTCCTTATTTCATGATCCATGATTCATTCAATCCATGGCAGCTACTAAGTGAACGTTAGACATAGACGTAGTCTATATAAGTTATTTTTATGTCACAGGAATGATAACAATATTGAGTCTGCATAGGAGGAGAACTCAACATAATATTGTAAACATATTATACACCACTAAAAAAGACTAAATTGGACAAAAAAGAAGAAGAAGTCGTCTTGGACCTACTGAGAAATAAGATCAAGAAGATCACAACTTCATAGTATATTACAAGATACTCCAGAGTACCCACGCTATAGAATGACAGTCTTGGTAACAGTTCTGCTATGAGTCTATGACACACTGTCACACCAACATCACAACGCCAAAAGAATATCATCCCCACAATGGGATGAAAGTATTTTACATGAATATGTAGGTGTTTAAAAGAGCAGATCAAGATGAAAAGAGTTCATCTGAAGCCTTTTCATGAATATGTAGGTATTTTTATCTTAGCAGGGATGCGTTTAAAGAAAGAAAAAGTATCACAATAATGACTTGTAAGCAGCTAGCAGCTAATATGGATTTCTGTTCTTAAGAGAGCATTCACCTGCTTTGTTCAACATACTTAAACTCATATTGACAGGCAAAAACAAATGTTAAACATGAGCATGAACCTATGATCATGATCAACATAATGTTTCTTACTTATATTAGCCAATAATTAAGAATCAACATATCATTCAAAACCAAGAAATATAAACAAATGAAAAAATTATGTGCATCTTTTGATAAGATCAGATGAGTGTTGATGTTCCAGGCATAGATTTGAAATGGTCAAACCGCAGGTATAACATTCCCCCAGGAGAGAGAGGAGTTGTATGTTTGCGAGGAGGTTAGTTCAGGTATGAGTTTACGGCTTACCTAATTGTTTAGTAGAATTCGTAGCATAAAATAAGATAGGTATGCAGGGCAAGTTGTTAGATGCATGAAAAGGGCAAGCAGTGGCGGAACCAGGACAATATTTGAGGGGGGTCAAAATACATCAGTAAAAAAATTTATATATTGACTAACAATATCATTGGGTAAATTTAACCACTTACGTAATCCCGGATCACTAACAATATCATTGGGCTTAACTTTTTTTTTAAAAAAAAAACTTACTAAATGAAACGACGTCGTTTCATTTAGTAAGTTCTTAAAAAAAAAAAATTGCTCATCTTCTTTGCGGTGATGCTGTCTGTCGAGAACTGAGATTTGGAGCAGGGTCATGACAGGAGATTGGAGGGTCATGAATGGCAAGATCACTGGCCGGAGATACCAGCTAGGGTCAGTTGATCCCCCTCGCCCCCCTCTTTCCGCCTCTGAGGGCAAGAATTCACAAAGGATGAAATACTTGTCTAATACAAGTGTATACATAGGAGTAACCAGATATATATATATATATATATATATTTTAACCAATGTGATATTTCCACTTCATATTGTTGGTTACAGGTTATACAAGCAAATAAAACTCCATAATAAGAATAATAAATGACCTATCGCCAAGTGTTGTCAGTCTGACCACGTAGAGAAATTATTCATTTAATAGTGAATTACTTGATTAGATATCGACATAATTAATATACTTAAGAAATGCATGATTATCATTTCATGTGTCACCACACCTAACATATATTTGAATATCTGTTTCAATGTTTTTTCTCAACTTTCATAGAATCCTGTGTATGCAGTTTCTAAGCCACAAGACAGAGACACATAGCTACAAATCAAGTAGTTATGTCTCATAACCTGAGACCAACTCCCAAGGAGCCTGCAACTACTAAAGAGGAAAATAGAAAAACATTTAAATTTTCCCGATTAACCCTAACTAGATAGCCTCAAGTCAACTCAACAAAATCTCAGTTTACATCTACAATCTTTCTGCATTATATTAAAGATTGAAAATACACCACGGGATCGCTTCTTGAATCATTGGATGTATATTATAATGTAGGAGAAATTTCCAGCTTAAAGTGGGGAGAAAGGCAAATAACTACTACCAGAAACCTCCTAAAGTTTAATTTGGCCAAAGTCGATGATGGTGAATTTTTGGGTAGAAATACCCTCAGAATGCTTTTAATTGTGGAACTTGTGCTATGATTACAGTGCTAAACAAACATAGCAAACCAAGCACTATTTAACATCAAACCAGTACCTAGATAACACAAAATTTGTAACACCCTCTACCAATAATTGCACAAGACATGATAACTTTAGCTTCACACTGTAAGAACTCATAAATCTGAATTACTGACATAAGACGAGACAACAGAAAGCATTATATAGGAGTAGTGTATTATACCGATGCCAATGCAAAATAAACGTATACATTGCAGGATAAACAAATTAACATGTCTACCATCTTACTAAATTCAGAAAATGAACATATGACAATAACCACGTCAAAATACCTTCTGGCATACTGCAAAAGCTGCCTGTTCTGGAGTCATGTTGTCAAATGGTATCATTGCAGTTAAAAGCTCCCACAGGACAATGCCGAAACTGTAAACATCAACTTTCTTTGTATGGGCCTTTTCTTTGATCATTTCTGGTGCCATCCAACGATATGTACCTGTAAATCCCTTCACACTGCCACATTGAGATTCCAAGCATGAGATTCCAAAATCTGCAACCTTAACACACATATCTTCACCAAGGAGTAGATTTTCTGATTTGAGATCCCTGTGAAGTACTCCCTGAGAATGAAGATATTGCATTCCCCGTGCAATGTCAATAGCAAACTTTAGAACTAGGTCGAGGGGAAGTGAATATGGTTCTTGTTGATGGAGATATTTCCTTAGCGAGCCCCCAGCCAAGTACTCAGTAATGATACAAAATACAGGGGCTTTTTTACAAGCTGCAAAAAACTGCATGATGAAAGTAGAAAGATTAGATAGATGCCAGTTTTAAATATAAAATTCAAATTACATGAAAGCTCAGGTTTTAATTCTATTACCAACCATGATTTAACAACCATAAAACTAAATAGTAAATCAAAAGGCCAGTGCAGGCATGTGTTTCAGGGTGACATGCACAATGTTGTAAATGAGGTTAAAGTGTTAAACAGTGAAACAAGAAGACGACCGAGTAAATTTAATAGATAGAAAACAGAAAGTTTGAGACATCAAAAGTTCCAGCATTACATTATTCAATCAACAAATGTGCAGGAACTGACATGAATGGATGCAGCAGACATTGGGACATCTCCTCTTTAAAATTCTTGAACTTTGCCATTTAATAGTTCCTATACTCTGTCATATGTTTAAGAAAAAGGGATACAAATACGATTTTTGGTATACAATATAAAAATTATGCCATCACATTCAACTGTAGATTGGGAAACCAACAGATCTTATGAGTTGAAACGCTTTGAAAAGCCAGATTACTCTAGAAGCTTATAGTCTGTGAAGCAATGTTACTTCTCAACTTATCTTATGAGTTGTTACTCTAGTTGGTATATAATGCGATACAGTGAGGTAGGCTTCTATGAATTGCTTGGACGGAACACAAAACAATTATTCGACAGTAGAAAACTATCTAAATAGGTACGCATATAATATGTAATATTCAGATATATGTATGTGTGTGTGTGTGTGTGTATATATATATAAGTTCAGCACATATGAAGCATGCTATTAGTCATAAAAATATTATAAGCTGCTTATCACAATAAATGCCTTAGGTAGTAGTAGTTCACACCCCTAAGCAACCAAGTGTTTTCACCCTACCTGGTTGGTAGAAAGGAATTGCTATACAGCCAAGTTTAAACAAAGCACCAGGGTATAAAGTTGAAGAAGTCACTACTCATAAGAAAAAGTTTATTCCACCAACTAACCAACATTACTAATCATACCCCTCCGTTCCACCGTTCCAAAATTACATATACATTTTGACTTTTTGAAGCTAATTTCTCAAATCTAAAAAATTAAAATTTGATATGAATTCATTTAGGAGTATGTTTTAAACACAACAAATATGGTAATTAGTAGTAGTATTTTCTAGTTAGTTTACAACAGTTATAATTGTTTGCAGTTTGCACTAAAATCAAATAAACTTGTATCGGTTTTAAATTATAGGATTTCGCAAACAGACATCAAAAAAGTCAAAAAATTGGAATTGGAACAGAGGGAGTAATACCAAAAAAAGAAAAATCAGTTTATGTTTACCTTAATCAGCTAATAGTTTTCTTAAAAACAAATTTAGACTATTATACCAAGTTATAAAAGTTATTCTTTGCAAATCAGAAGATGGAAGTCTTAACATAGTTGCAAGGAAGAAGAGTATTTTACTAGAACGAAAGATATCAGGCTGCAATGGGCAATGGCTGGCTAAAGCCTTCATCATCAACTATCAAGAAAGGTGATTGACTCAGTTATGAATATATGAAAAGAGGCTTGACTAAATTTAAATAGCCACTCATGAAACACAAGCCAAGTACGATTGCTAAAAGGGGGAAAAAGGAAAGTTTCCACGCAACTAAAAAAATAAAGTGGTCCATGTCAGAAACCCACCAGTAAAAGAAATAATGGTGGTCTCTTGGGGATATTCAGTTGGAAAATAAAGATGGTAGAAGAACAAATAATTCATTTCTAATAAAAGTAATAGAAACAACATCATATCTATCTATCTATCCTTTACATTATAACAATGTACGTCTAATCCAACAATCCATAATGGCAGCAGCAAGATTTGAATTGCGTAACATAGGAAAGAGAGCTTACAGTGATGATATTAGGATGGTGCAATCGAAACAGAAGAGCAACCTCAGAAGTAAACTGCTTCTCCAAGAAAGCAGCCAAGTCTCCATCCTCCTCCGGCTGACTTATAAGCTTAATAGCCACATCCCTCTGCTTATATATCCCTCTATAGATCCTACTATGCCGCCCCGAGGCAAACTTATTCCCTATAAAAAGCTGGGACATATCGGCGCCCCATTCCTCTTCTCCCTCCCCTTTTATGGCAGCACCCGATGAAACTAAATACTTGGACCAGGAGACAGCTCTGTTGTATTCTCCTAAAGATAGTCGCCTCTCGAGCTTAGCATTGTTGGCAATCTGCTTATACCATTGAGAATTCTTCATGGATCAACAAAATGCAATAACACTGTTTTATATCATCGACAAATCTTTGTCTAAAACACCTCTACAACCAAATGTGCATTAATTCCCAAACCCCCCAGAAATTTAGTACTAATTTTAACTACATTTTCAATTGCAACTCTGTCCGTACATTCAAAGTAATGGGAAAACAGTGGTTGTTTTTTCACAGCAGATATCAGCTTATCTTCAAAAGTCAAATATTTGAGAGGGGGAGGAAGAAAGAAAATCTGAAATCTGAGCGGATAAATTAGAGGTTGAAACAGAGAGAAAAGGAATGGAGAAACGTAGAAAATTCAGAAAAAGAATGATGATGAGGTTGAGTGAGACAGAGAAGAAGTAATGTTAGGAAGATAAAGCTAACATCCTCAAAATTACTAACGACCGCTGAAACTGTTATTATTATTTACAGAGGGAGAGAGTTAGGGTTTGAAGCTTAGAAGGAAGGAAGGAAGGAAGGAGATTAGAGAGAGAAGAAAGAAGAAGCGGTTGGGGGTGAGGAGGAGTAACACTGTAAAAGTACAACTAGTACACTGCTTAGTATGTTTAGTTTAGTTTAGTTTAGTAGAGTAGACTAGGAAGGAAGGTGTTATTGTTTTTATGTGGTCCTAATTCGGGAGGGAGGGGCTTAGGAAGGAAGGGAGCAGTGAAAGCCAGGTGTGCCTATTCTCTCTCTCTCTCTCTCTCCTCTTTCTCTCGTAACGTGCGAAGATCTACTTCGGAGGAGACAAACTGGGTATACGGATTTGATTGTCACCACCATAACCGTTTCGCCCTCAATATTCCCCTCTAATTTCCCTATTGCCATTTAGTATAATATATATTTGCTTCACCTCAAAAATAGCCTCCTACTCCTCCACCTTAACCTCTTCTACTTTTCTTTCCTCTTACTACAGTAGCTGTTGTTTGTTTATCACTTATTGTCTCTTAATTAAAGGTGTAAATGAATCGAATTAAGCCGAATATTGAGTTGCTCAGATTTAATTTACAAAATTTATCGAGTATAAAATAAGATTTGATTGAGGCTCATTTAGCTACCGAGTTGAGTACGATTCCGAATCGAGTCCGAGCAGTTTAAACTTTTAGAACGAATATGATCCGAGTATCAATAAAAAATTATAATTTAAGGAGGTTCGAGTAATTTATCGAACTTTAAAATTTGCTCATATTTGACTCATTTATATTTCGAGTCGAGCTCGAATCGAACTTTAGTCAAGCGAATACGAATCGAGCCCGAAATATTTATTCATTTTACAGCTTTACTTTTAATAGACCGTCTCTTATTCGGTAAGAGGCAGGTGACTGTTTAATTTTTTTTGTTACCTCTTAATGCCTCTTACCGATTAAGCTATAAAATCAAATTTAAATTATTAAGAGCCATGTCTGAATGAGCTTGATTATTTTTTAGACAAAAATACCCTCCTCAATATTATTATTCTCCTTTTCTATCCACCACCACCACTACCACTACCACTACCAGATCTCACCACCACCGGCGCCACTGCCACCACCACCATTACCAGATCCTCCACCACCGTCACTACCAGATCTACCACCAAATTTGCAGAGAGAGGAGAAGGGAGGGACGGGAGGAGGAGGAGGAGAAAGGGGGGCGGGGGGCGGGGGGCGGGACGGGAGGGGAGGGGGGAGGAGAGCGAGGGAGGGGGGAGGCGGAGAAAAGGGCTGGGGCTGGGGGTGGAGCTAGGGCTGGGGGTGGGGCGGGGGAGGGGGAGAGGGAGGGAGGGAGGGAGGGAGGGAGGGAGGCTGGGGAAGAGAAGTATTGTAATAGGAGTATTATTATTTTTTTTATAGGATAAAAATAATAAAAACATGTTATTTAGATATTTTGAAAAAATTAATTATCAAACAATATTTTTTTATTCAGATACAATTTTATTCAAATACTTTATATTATTCAGATGTCTAAACTATTCAGATCTTAACAATTAATTTTATCAAATACTTAGAGTCTCAAATTTATCTACCATGGATGGTATAAAAAATGTCAAATGCCTTTGTTAAAATTTATAAATGTTGCAAATTAAGCTCCCTCGTCTCTTTTCTGAACATGCATGCATGCTGCTCTTCACAACCCATTTACCCTTACTACTTGTTGCTGGTGGGATACAAACAATCCTTCAACAACCCAAACCATTAAAATATTTTTTTTAAAAAAAATTGGTTTCAAATGAAACATCATTCAATGCCATGCCCTATCCTTTTTAAGTCTCTTTTTTATTAAGATGCATGCAATGTCAAAATAAGGCGATGCTTGTTTATCTCTTAACAGTTTTATATCTGATTTGGTGAGAACATAAATTTATTTGGAGCTTCTATAAATATTGTACTTTCTCCAATCTAAATTTTAAGATCATTATTGATTTTTGAAGAGTTAATTTGAGATATTTTTAAATTTAAATATCATTCAAATATTTTATATTTTTTAATTATTAAATAACTTTTTTATATTCAAATATTATTTCACTCAGAGATCTAATTTATTAAGCTATACTAAATTTTATCAAATAATAACGCCTTAAACTAATGTTGGTTGGGTATATGATTTGTGAGCAGAATCATTCAATTATTATTTTAAGGTTAAATGGGAACAAATGAAAAGTTTAAATAGAACAACAAACAAGTAGAGTGAAGCGTGGGCACAGCATTTTGCCATTATATAAATTTGAAGGAAATATAAGGGATAGTTGGGTCAAATGGAAACAAGAAAAGACGGTCACCAGAGGAGTGGGGCCAAGGGCCCAAAGGCAAACAAACGAGGAGCTGATGGATGGATTCGTATTCAATTACTCCGTTGGGATGGCAGGTGGGACCCATATTTCCAGCCTGTCAAGTATCCGTGCCAATGTCGGACACTTCCGTATATACGGTCTCTCTCTCTCATCCTCCCATTCCCATTTCCCAAAATCCAAAATAATAGTAGTAATGATTTCCTACGTCCCACAATGCACTACTTTCCGCTGTGAACCCGACCCGACCCAAATACACAAACAAAAGATTCTTTATTTTTTCGGCTGATTGGCACTTCTGTCCCTCCAAGTTATCACTCACTTTCAAAGTCGTCCCTAATATTTTATTTTCATCAATTAAGTCCTTAAAGTGACAATTATTTGGCGTTTCTGTTCCTTTTACCCAATTTCAACAAAACCCAACAATCTTTTGACCCGGTCCATATTATTAAGGGCAAAAACGTCTTTAACACTCTCAATTGTTTAATATATATATATATATATATATATATATATATATACATACATCATATCTCTTCTTCATCTTCTTCATTAACCGTGTAAAGTTCCTAAAGCCATATACATCCTTTCTCAAAATCAATTCGAGAGAGGAGATCGCGGCCATGAACGCACTAATATGAAAGTTTTGGAATTGTTGCACTAGTATGAAAGTTATTCGGTCAATTTTTTGCAATCCATTATGGAACGAAATTGTGCTCTGTACTAAATTGTGCAACAATTCCATTCAACTACTATACTAAATTGTAATATATTAAATACTACTGCAACTAAATTGTGCTAAATTTATTATGCTAACTATACTAAATTGTAATATACTAAAAACTACTGCAACTAAATTGTGCTAAATTTATTATACTAAATTGTGCTCTGTACTACTGCAATTTATTGTACTACTGCAATTTATTGTAATACACTAAATTGTGCTCTGTGCTGCTGCAACTAAAGTATAACTTACATTCAATTCCATTTTTTACTTTTCAGGTTACCAACAAATGACCAAAAATGAGACAACTCTTTGATATAAAGGGTCTAATTGCATCTGCTACATTGATTTGGCCATAAACATGTAATTGGACATTAGGCATCATGATCGTTCAGATAACTAGAAATTTAGAACATTTAAGAAGAATTTGTGCATCATTACATTCAATGTAATCAACGTCTTTACCTCATAATGTTATGCAGATTTGAAATTTTACTGATTCAAACATAACTATAGAACAGAGGAAGTATATATCTAATGGAGGATCTAGTTGCAAATGGTTCTTTTTGTAGAACAGAGGAAGTATATATCTAATATTCATTCAGGAAAAATTCCTCTTCTAATGAGTAACTAAATGTAAAGATATCATTCAAACCCATATAATATTCGCTCAATAATAAAGCATAACTTGATTTACATTCAAACCCATATATCATCAATTCATTTCAACTTACAAAAATACATAATAATAATACTAATAACAATTATCCTAAGTTAGGACACCTGCATAAACAATTTTCAGTGGTGTTTCGCCCAACTAACGAAAGGCTTAGTTTGGTAATGGATAATAGTTAGGACACCTGCATTTACAAAAAGTGGTGTTTCCAAACTAACAAAAAACATAGTTTGTGTAAGACCCCAACTTTTATAAATAAAGATTTAATTTTCTTTATATATTATTTCGAAATAGTAAGGTGTTAATTGATAAAGGTGAAAGTTATGGGTGAAATGTGCAAATATTTTAAAATGAGCAAGTGGTTATAAAATATTCTTGTTGTCGGGGAATATTCGTTTGGTCGTGGAATATTCTTGTTGTCGGGAAATATTCGTACGACGGCGCAGATATTTGTGGACCCCACAACGGAATAACTGTCGGATATAGAAAGCGACAGAAATAACCTTTTTACAAAATAACGGCGTAGTTGTTACCGTTAGTACTGTTGAAATACCCGGTGGTTAAAATACAGTGATACGCGGTGTTGCACAGTAGCACACGGTATTGCACAGTATTTTGAATTATTGAGTCTTACGCGAGAAGGCACTTGCTCAATTATTGTTACAGTAATTACTGTTCAATATTTTATATTATTGACTCAATAATTGCTACGTTGCTATTTTATACGATTGATTCAATAATGGTTACAGTTGATATTTTGTATTATTGATTCAATAATTGTCATTACACAGTATTTCGCATTATCAACTCAATAATTCATATTATTTGAATAATATTATTAGATAGCATTATTGATAATGTCTAAGGAAGTTCTGTCTAGGAGGGGTTATTTAATTGCGCGCCAGTAAGGAGAAGTCCTTATCGGAAGGCCCCCTCTGTCCTGGGAACAACCTGGTTGTCAATATTGTAGTTCTATAATATTATTTGTGAATAATTAATTATTGATTTATATGATAAAGAAATATTTATTTTGTGGATATTAAAGAAGGAATTAGTACTGATGTGTTTTTATCAGTATTTTGGTGTGAAAAATCATCTGTTTGTGGATTTCGGATAATTTATGTTGGGAATTTGGAAAAACTTTCTTCTGCAAAGTTGTAGAGAATTAAATTTCCTATGGAAAGGACATAGAATTTGTATTATTCTGACAAAGGGGCTATTTATTATGAATTATTGAAGTTTCGGAAAATAAATATATTATTTAATGGGTGGGACCCACTTTTGTTGTTTTGTTGAAAAAATCAGATTTTTGGTAGCAGCCGGCGGCGGAAGAAAATAAAATAAAATAATATATTTTATTCATTTAGTCTCCTTTGGCATCCTAAGCTTTTCCTATAAATAGGGTGCTTAGGTTAGAATTGAAAATCACACCAGAATTCGAAGTTTTCTCTCTCTATAATATCGAGCGTATTTTTGTGAGTATTTCAATACTTTGAGTATTAGTATTCAGCGCAAGCTTCCGTCGGTATTATATCCGATATTCCAGCCAGAAGTGTTGTTCTTTTGAGGTAAGGGATGGTAAGGGATGTTATTTTCTTTCGTAAATGATGTTATTCTTTTCAATATCATTATACAAAAATATTGTCATGGATTTTATGTTGAAATTCTTACTTTTTCCGTCGGGGTTACTATTCACGTATACGGCACTATTCACGTATACGGCACTATTCACGGGAAAATTTATTTTTCTTCTATTTGTCCAAATTGTTTGTTAAGGTTACTATCTTTGATTGTATCCAAGTTTTGAGCTCTATTCTTGAATTTTGCTCCATAATTGATTATTACGAAGTATTTGTGAATTGGATAAACTAAAATACGAATCCTTGATCATTGTCTTTTATCTCACTGGATTCGTTCTTTAAAATGTTTTTCATCATCCTCAGTCTTAAAAGATGAATGATTACCTGATGAATATCTTTGGCCTGTAGAGCAAAGATGAATGATTACCTGATGAATATCTTTGGCCTGTAGTGCAAAGATGACAGGTGTTGAGATGAACATGACTACTGATGATGCAAATGAATATCTTTGGCCTGTAGTGCAAAGATGAATATTTGATTCGAGATGTATATTGATTGATGTTACAGGGATAAAATATTGATGATGGACTTTTAAATCATAGAAGATAGTAGACTTGATTCTCTGCTTAACTCTTCTAATGATTTGTTATTTCCGCTGCGAATATTGATCTAAAGTTGGTTGTCCATTATATTTTATCTTATTTGTTGAAGACTAACGATAATTTGTTTTCCATTATCTTAGTCATAATATTCTTTACTGAGCTAGTTGAGCTCACCCTTTTCATCTGTTGTCCTCTTCAGGAAATGAGAATGTTGCGGGGACTAGTCGGGGGACAGAGTGATGGTCCAAGTTAGAGCAGTAGTAGTCCTCACTATTTCTGATAAATAGTGTGATAATAATTGTAATGAGGACTTAGTTTGAATCTTAATATTTTCTACATATTTGTACTGAGACTCACAGTTGTGTGGTCGTATTTTGCACGACCGTATGATATAAAGTTTGTATTTGAATTCTGTACCATGTATTTGGCGACTCAGAATGGGTTGGGTTGAATGGACCTATTCTGGGGGGCGTCACAGTTGGTATCAAAGCTTAGGGATATGATCTCTGGCGGAGATCGGGGAATAGAACTAGGAGGGGAGAGACGAGTAAATCCTTCGCTAGTATGTCCTACCTAAGCTTATGTGGTATTTAATTGGTCAGTCGGAGCATAGGGTTAATATGTGATTTGTTAATTTGTTTAATTAACCCTTGTTTTATGACAGTATTTGAGAATGGCAGCTGAGAATGTTAACAACGAAGTGAATGAGACCGTGGAGACACCTTTAATCGTTAACCAGGAGAACGTGCAACAGGAAGGCAATGTTCTTCCTGAAAACAACGTTGGTCAAACGATAAATGATGAGATGTTTAGAAGTTTTTTGCAGTTCATGCAAAATCAGACGAGGGAGACTCGTGTGCAACATACAGGTGGAGATAATAACAGCACGCGAGTTGTCACTGCTAAGCAGTTCAAAGAATTGGGACCACCAGAGTTTCTGGGAAAGCCAGATCCGATCAAGGCGGAGACGTGGATTAAACAAATTACCAAGATATTTGATGTCTTGGGATGCACGGAGGAACAGAAGGTTCCATTCGCCACGTTTATGTTTCGTGGAGAGGCAGATTACTGGTGGGAATCCGTAAAGCGTACCCAGCCTACCGCACTCCAGATGTCTTGGGAAGCGTTCCAGAAACTGTTTAATGACAAGTACTTTCCTGAAAGTATTCGTCATATGAAGGAAGTAGAGTTTATCAGACTCGAGCAAAACAACATGACGGTATCCCAGTACGAGGCTAAGTTCGCGGAGCTGTCCAGGTTTGCACCTCATTTGGTGGAGAATGAGGAACGTATGACGCGGATGTTTCTAAGAGGTTTGAAACCCGAAATACGTCAGTACCTCATTTCTCATAAATTTTCTTTATATTCGGATGTAGTGAACAGGGCCCAGTTATTAGAACGAGATAATGATTATGTTCAACCGAGGGACCACAACCAAGGTCGTACCGGTGGCAGTAGTCATCGGAGCAATGACAACCAGCGAGGAGGAAAGTATGACAGAAGCGGTAACCACTCCGGTGGTTATCGTGGTCATGATAGTAGAAGAAGCGAATCGGGGGGAGATTTCAAGAAGAGAAGGTACAACAATGAGAACGTGAAGACGTCGACATCAGCACCAGCATCAACTGTTTCGAGAGGAGGAGAACGACCACCGGTCGTATGTTTTAAATGCGGGAAAGAGGGACATATCAGCCCAAACTGCCCACAACAATTCAAAGGATGCTATAACTGTGGAAAAGAAGGACATATAGCTCGAGATTGTCCTGTTGCGAAACCAAGTTCAGCGGGGGTGGTGATTCCAAAGGCGGTTGCAGACAAGTCAAAGTCGGTGATTCCTGGAAGAGCGTTTGTCGTGACATCCCAAAACGCGAGGGATCCGCACGAGGTGATTACGGGTAAGCTGATCATAAACTCTTGCGAAGTTTATACCTTGTTAGATACCGGTGCTACCCATTCCTTTATTTCACCTGCTTGTGCTCAACGTTTGAACTTGACTTCTGCTAAGTTAGACTTTGACTTATCTGTTGAAACTCCGTTAGGAGAAACCTTTGTTACATCTACAGTTTACAAATCTTGCTTGATTCAGATTGGTACCCTTACCTTACCTGTTGATCTTATATCTTTGAAAATACTTGCATTTGACGTGATTTTAGGAATTGACTGGTTAACCACTTATCATGCCAAAATTGATTGTTTTCGTAAGGTTGTTAGTTTTCATATTCCTAATCAACCTGTTGTGCGAATCCAAATCACCAAACCACTAAAATCAGTCAATATCATTTCAAATCCCAAGGCTATTCGTTTATTGAAAAACGGATGTCAAGCTTTCTTAGCTCATGTCACTGATTTAAATCAGAATACATCAGATTTGAATGATATTTCCGTTGTCAATGAGTTTCCTGATGTATTTCCCGAAGAACTTCCCGGTCTACCCCCAGAACGTGAAGTTGAATTCTTTATTGACCTTGAGCCCGGTACAAAGCCCATTTCTAAAACCCCATATCGAATGGCTCCTATTGAACTTCAGGAGTTAAAGATTCAATTACAAGAGTTGTTAGATATCGGTTTTATTCGTCCTAGTACGTCTCCTTGGGGTGCTCCTGTTTTATTCGTAAAGAAGAAAGACGGGAGTATGCGACTTTGTATTGACTATCGGGAGTTGAACCATGTCACCATCAAGAATAGGTATCCGCTACCTCGTATTGATGACCTGTTCGACCAGTTGCAAGGAGCGCAATTCTTTTCAAAGATCGATCTTCGTTCTGGATATCACCAGTTGAAGATTAAAACTGAGGATATTCCAAAGACTGCTTTTAGAACACGGTACGGGCATTATGAGTTCTTAGTCATGTCTTTTGGATTGACTAATGCTCCTGCTGCTTTCATGGATATGATGAACCGTGTATTTAAAGAATATTTAGATCAATTCGTTGTTGTCTTTATTGATGACATCCTCATCTATTCTAAAAGCCGTGAAGATCATGAACACCATTTGAAGTTGGTACTTCAAAAGCTTCGTGAGAACAAGCTATACGCCAAGTTAAAGAAATGCGAGTTCTGGCTTGAGGAAGTAGCATTCCTTGGGCACGTGGTATCGAAACGTGGAGTATCTGTTGACCCGGCGAAGATTGAAGCAATACAAAGCTGGGAGCAACCTAAGTCGGTGACCGAGGTACGAAGCTTTCTAGGCTTAGCTGGTTATTATCGGAGGTTCGTAGAGGGATTTTCTCGAATCGCTACTCCATTAACTCAGTTGACTAGGAAAGATACCAAATTCGTTTGGGGCGAGGAATGCGAGAAGAGCTTCCAAGAGCTCAAGAGGAGGCTCATTTCGGCACCTGTTCTGACAATACCATCTGGTTCGGATGGATTTGTTATCTACAGCGATGCTTCAGGCAAAGGGTTAGGATGTGTTCTCATGCAACATGGGAAAGTCATAGCCTATGCCTCGCGACAACTCAAAGAATATGAGAGGAATTATCCTACTCATGATCTAGAGTTGGCAGCAGTCGTTTTCGCGTTGAAGATCTGGAGACATTATCTGTACGGGGAGAAAGTGGAGATTTATACGGATCATAAGAGCCTTAAATATTTCTTCACTCAGAAGGAACTCAACATGCGACAACGACGTTGGTTGGAGCTGTTGAAAGATTACGATCATACTATCCAATACCATCCTGGAAAAGCGAACGTGGTAGCTGACGCGTTGAGTAGAAGATCATATGTAGGAACGAATGCGATGATGTCAAGTATACGCGTAGAACCAGCTTTGATTGATAAAGTTAAAGCTGCTCAAGCTACGGATGCGGAGCTGATGAAGATGAAGAAGAAGGTGCAAGAAAGTGCTATTCCAGAAGCAAGAATCGATGAAGAGGGAATACTTCGAGTCAACTCCAGACTTTGTGTTCCTAACGATTTTGACTTGAAGTATAGAATCATGATGGAGGCACACAACACACCGTTTGCAATCCATCCTGGGAGTACTAAAATGTATCGTGATCTTCGACATACATTTTGGTGGAGCAATATGAAGAGAGAGATCGCGGAGTTCATCTCGAGATGTTTAACTTGTCAACGTGTAAAGGCGGAGCATCAAGTACCGAAGGGTCCATTGCAACCACTGGAGATTCCGAAATGGAAGTGGGAGCATATTACGATGGATTTCGTTACGGGTCTTCCCAAGGTTTCTCAAGGCGTAGATGCGATTTGGGTTATTGTTGATAGATTAACCAAGTCTGCTCATTTCTTGCCGATACGAGAGACTTATTCCCTTGAACGTCTTGCTCATATGTACGTGAATGAGATTGTGAGGTTGCATGGCATGCCAGTATCCATAGTTTCGGATCGTGACCCCAGATTTACTTCACGATTTTGGATTAGTTTGCAGAAAGCTATGGGTACGGATTTACGATTCAGTTCGGCTTATCATCCTCAAACAGACGGACAATCGGAAAGGACTATCCAAACTCTTGAAGATCTATTGAGACTCTGTGTTCTAGACTTCAAAGGGAGTTGGGATAAGTACTTACCATTGGTGGAATTCTCCTATAACAACAGTTATCAGGCAAGTATAGGCGTAGCTCCATTCGAAGCGTTGTATGGGAGAAAGTGTCGTTCTCCAACGTGTTGGAACGAGGTGGGTGAAGCAACATTGTTGGGACCGGAGTTGGTACGTGTGACTACGGAAAAGATCCAAATGATCCGACAACGTATACAAACGGCACAGGATCGACAAAAGAGTTATGCGGATCTTCATCGAAAGGACGTGGAATTTAATGTTGGAGACCATGTGTTATTACGTGTTGCTCCATGGAAAGGAGTTACAAGGTTTGGGAAGAGAGGAAAGCTCAATCCACGATTCATTGGTCCATTTGAGATTCTTGACCGAGTAGGAAATGTGGCCTATAGACTCGCATTACCTCCAAGCATGTCTCGTGTTCATAACGTATTTCACATATCCGTGTTGCGTAAATATGTGAAAGATCCAAACCGCATTATTGAGTTAGAACCAGACGAGATAGCTGAAGATTTAACGTACGAGGAGGTACCTGTCAAGATCTTGGATAGGAAGGAGCATGTCCTACGCTCGAAAATTATACCTCAAGTTAAAGTTTTGTGGAGAAACCATGCAATTGAGGAAATGACGTGGGAGTTGGAATCGGAAATGAAAGCGAGGTATCCTCACCTTTTTGACATACCAGGTACGTACGTCAATTTCGAGGACGAAATTTCATAAGGAGGGGAGGTTGTAAGACCCCAACTTTTATAAATAAAGATTTAATTTTCTTTATATATTATTTCGAAATAGTAAGGTGTTAATTGATAAAGGTGAAAGTTATGGGTGAAATGTGCAAATATTTTAAAATGAGCAAGTGGTTATAAAATATTCTTGTTGTCGGGGAATATTCGTTTGGTCGTGGAATATTCTTGTTGTCGGGAAATATTCGTACGACGGCGCAGATATTTGTGGACCCCACAACGGAATAACTGTCGGATATAGAAAGCGACAGAAATAACCTTTTTACAAAATAACGGCGTAGTTGTTACCGTTAGTACTGTTGAAATACCCGGTGGTTAAAATACAGTGATACGCGGTGTTGCACAGTAGCACACGGTATTGCACAGTATTTTGAATTATTGAGTCTTACGCGAGAAGGCACTTGCTCAATTATTGTTACAGTAATTACTGTTCAATATTTTATATTATTGACTCAATAATTGCTACGTTGCTATTTTATACGATTGATTCAATAATGGTTACAGTTGATATTTTGTATTATTGATTCAATAATTGTCATTACACAGTATTTCGCATTATCAACTCAATAATTCATATTATTTGAATAATATTATTAGATAGCATTATTGATAATGTCTAAGGAAGTTCTGTCTAGGAGGGGTTATTTAATTGCGCGCCAGTAAGGAGAAGTCCTTATCGGAAGGCCCCCTCTGTCCTGGGAACAACCTGGTTGTCAATATTGTAGTTCTATAATATTATTTGTGAATAATTAATTATTGATTTATATGATAAAGAAATATTTATTTTGTGGATATTAAAGAAGGAATTAGTACTGATGTGTTTTTATCAGTATTTTGGTGTGAAAAATCATCTGTTTGTGGATTTCGGATAATTTATGTTGGGAATTTGGAAAAACTTTCTTCTGCAAAGTTGTAGAGAATTAAATTTCCTATGGAAAGGACATAGAATTTGTATTATTCTGACAAAGGGGCTATTTATTATGAATTATTGAAGTTTCGGAAAATAAATATATTATTTAATGGGTGGGACCCACTTTTGTTGTTTTGTTGAAAAAATCAGATTTTTGGTAGCAGCCGGCGGCGGAAGAAAATAAAATAAAATAATATATTTTATTCATTTAGTCTCCTTTGGCATCCTAAGCTTTTCCTATAAATAGGGTGCTTAGGTTAGAATTGAAAATCACACCAGAATTCGAAGTTTTCTCTCTCTATAATATCGAGCGTATTTTTGTGAGTATTTCAATACTTTGAGTATTAGTATTCAGCGCAAGCTTCCGTCGGTATTATATCCGATATTCCAGCCAGAAGTGTTGTTCTTTTGAGGTAAGGGATGGTAAGGGATGTTATTTTCTTTCGTAAATGATGTTATTCTTTTCAATATCATTATACAAAAATATTGTCATGGATTTTATGTTGAAATTCTTACTTTTTCCGTCGGGGTTACTATTCACGTATACGGCACTATTCACGTATACGGCACTATTCACGGGAAAATTTATTTT
This sequence comes from Panax stipuleanatus, assembly GCA_020205555.1. Lineage (NCBI taxonomy): Eukaryota > Viridiplantae > Streptophyta > Magnoliopsida > Apiales > Araliaceae > Panax > Panax stipuleanatus. The sequence goes on from JAINUT010002773.1 coordinate 36,372, forward strand.
TCTTCTATTTGTCCAAATTGTTTGTTAAGGTTACTATCTTTGATTGTATCCAAGTTTTGAGCTCTATTCTTGAATTTTGCTCCATAATTGATTATTACGAAGTATTTGTGAATTGGATAAACTAAAATACGAATCCTTGATCATTGTCTTTTATCTCACTGGATTCGTTCTTTAAAATGTTTTTCATCATCCTCAGTCTTAAAAGATGAATGATTACCTGATGAATATCTTTGGCCTGTAGAGCAAAGATGAATGATTACCTGATGAATATCTTTGGCCTGTAGTGCAAAGATGACAGGTGTTGAGATGAACATGACTACTGATGATGCAAATGAATATCTTTGGCCTGTAGTGCAAAGATGAATATTTGATTCGAGATGTATATTGATTGATGTTACAGGGATAAAATATTGATGATGGACTTTTAAATCATAGAAGATAGTAGACTTGATTCTCTGCTTAACTCTTCTAATGATTTGTTATTTCCGCTGCGAATATTGATCTAAAGTTGGTTGTCCATTATATTTTATCTTATTTGTTGAAGACTAACGATAATTTGTTTTCCATTATCTTAGTCATAATATTCTTTACTGAGCTAGTTGAGCTCACCCTTTTCATCTGTTGTCCTCTTCAGGAAATGAGAATGTTGCGGGGACTAGTCGGGGGACAGAGTGATGGTCCAAGTTAGAGCAGTAGTAGTCCTCACTATTTCTGATAAATAGTGTGATAATAATTGTAATGAGGACTTAGTTTGAATCTTAATATTTTCTACATATTTGTACTGAGACTCACAGTTGTGTGGTCGTATTTTGCACGACCGTATGATATAAAGTTTGTATTTGAATTCTGTACCATGTATTTGGCGACTCAGAATGGGTTGGGTTGAATGGACCTATTCTGGGGGGCGTCACAGTTTGGTAATGTTGAATAGTTTTTACGTACAATACCAACTTTACACATACTGCAGTACTTTTTCCTATCAAACTAGTTTCTTTGAAGACTTTGCAGCAGCTGCTTTGAAGCTTTCAAGAGTAACAAACTTTTGACCTCCTTCATTGATGATTGGTCTTGTTGATGAGCTATGGTCCTTGGTGATTGGCCTGCTTTGCAGCATGATCCCCTGTGGTGGCCCTGTTATTTGGACATCTCCTGCATTTGGTCCCCTTGGCCTCCAACTAGTTGGGAACACATAATTTCGAATAGCGGTCATAACACCCGGTGGTGCAGAAACTGGAGTAAACACTGGATTTGCCTCCCATGGATAATTACCCACCTGTGGTTGCTGAGAAACAAAAGCTAGGTTACTGTATGTAATAGCTGTGTACATTTCATGTATTTAACTTTTATAAGTAATGTGAAGCTAGGCTACTGTATGTAAAATTATTACAGACCACTAATTACTCTGTACCCAATTATCGAAACTGAAATAAGTTTCCATTTTGCTATATGAGATAACGAGATTTTAATAAAGATGAATTTACAAACAAATCACCACATTTAATTGGATTGCTTACTGTTAGACCACGTGTGATATTTTTTTCTATAGGTTTCTCACAATCACATCAGTCATTGTGATTATAATAAGAATTATTAATGATACTTGCAGATTAAAATTTACAAGTCCACCACTAAGATATAGAGGAAAACTAGATTGGGCTGTTGAACTTGAACTAGTGGGAGCTAGTATGGTTCTATATTTTGGTCATGAAAAACCCAGAATAAGAAACAGAAAAGGAGACATTAAAAAATCTTTTAAAATATTAAGCTTTTAAATTTTAGTGATGCAATGCAAATAATAGCAACAGAACCAGCAAAGCTGCTAAAGAACTACAAAGAAAAAAAATAAAAACAACTTTAAATTCCATTAATGTTTTTTCAATAATCAGTCATCAAACTTCTATGTATGCAGTTCAGAAGTCTTTCATCAATTACCTGGTTGTCTGTCAACCCTTTATTGGATATTATTGGCTGCTTATTTGTTTGATTTGGTGCTTCATTATTATCCTGAAAATTACAAGTTTAAGGTACATAATCAAATATACAAGTAGCTAAGATCATCTAATTACAAGTACCTCACTAAATTGGGTAAATTGGTTTGCTTGGGTGACTGGAATATCACTTTGGGATACATCAATCTCCTCCTCCATATTGTATACAGTTCTCTGATTTTCAATGTTAGTTGTTTGTTTACTGCAACCTTTTTTGTTGTGTCCTATAATACCACACTTGGAACACTTCAAAGAAAACTGATGCCTTGGAAGCCTTATTGGAGCATTTTTCTTAGGTTTTTTCCCACTTTTTTCCTCTTTAGGCTTTCTTCTCTTGCACCTTTTAGGTCTCCCTGCTTGCTTCTCCACAGTAGGTGGTTCAAGAGGTGGCATACCAGTTTCATCCCAATATCCATAGCTTTCAATTGGATCTATGTTGTGCTCGTACACCTTTAAAAAGGTCCCAACTTTGAATTCTTGAGGAACATAACCTTCGGGCTCTGACCCATCAAAGTACATTGCAGCAATGGAATTAGAGCAGCGAATTCCATTTAAGTCCCACTTTCTACAAGTGCATGTATGTTCAGCTAAATTTACAAAAAATTGGTCCCCATATATAGTAGTCACTTGAAATTTCTTCCCATTAGAATGCTTGGCAATACTCTCACCTGCTTTAGTCTTCATCTTCTCAATTCTCCTTTGAATGGAAGGGCATAATGCATCGATTTCCCATTTTTTTGAAGCAATGTTCATGCAGTTACTGACCCTATACATGATGTAGTCCCTCACACCCTCTAGCATGTTTAAGATAGGTTCTTATCTTTTCAGGACAATTTTGGAATTGAAGCTTTCACAGTAGTTGTTGCAGAGAACATCACACTTGTATATTGTCTCAAAATGTGACCTGCACCATTGTTTTGGTGGCTTATCAGTCAGCCACTCAGCTGCTTTTGCATCTACTTGTGTAACTCTTTCATCCAGTATGTCCATGAGTTCATGTGTTGCCTTTGCTGCATTCCAAAGCATTTCTTTAAGTGACATCTCCCTATACCCAGCAATCTTAAAATTACTATAAAGATGCACAAAACAAAATCTATGATCAGCACTTGGTAATACAACTTGAATGGCTTGTATTAATTCTTTTTGCTTATCTGACATTATTAAAACACCTATACCATCATTTAGTTGTAAATCATCTCTCAAGTAATCCATAAACCAAGACCATGACTTGAAGTTCTCCCCCTCAACTACTGCGTAGGCTAATGGATACATGCAATTGTTAGAATCTATGCCCACAGCTGTCAACAATATTCCTTTTGTAGGCCCAGATAAATGGCAACCATCCAAACATACAATTGGCCTACAGTGTCTAAACCCCAACTTCATTGCTGCAAAACAGAAATACATCCTCTCAAATTGCGGTTTTCCCATTGCCATGCTACCTTCAACACATTTAATCTCTATAGTTGATCCAGGATTTGTCTTCAAGCATGCTTGCCTATAGTCAAATAACTTTTTGAATTGATCCATTATGCTACCTTTAATGATCTGCAGTGCTTTCTTCTTGGCTCTGTAAGCCTGACTTGTACTGATCTCCACCACAATTTTAGTGTGAACCTTCTTTTGAAACTCAGCGGCACTAATTTTAGGATGTCTTCTGAATGTCTTAAGAAATCTTGTTGCAAGCCAATCACTTCTAACATGAACATTTGTATATTTTCTGCCACACCTATGTTTATCTAAAATGCTTTTTATTTGCAGAGTATTTTCAAGTTGCATTTTACTCACAAACACCGTCCATGGACACCTAGCTGATCCACACCTTGCTCTAACTCTATAACTCTCATTCTTGGCAAATTCTATCCCCTTCCCAATCTTGATTGAATAAGCTTTAATTGCATCCTTAAAAATCTTGTTATTTGCAAATTTCATACCAATCTCAAATTTTGGTTCAGCCATGTCAATTTTTGAATTGAACTCTGGATAAATGAGGTCATTTTCATCCATATCTTCAGTCATTCTAATTGGAATATCCTCTGAATGATACCCTTCTAACTCAACATCACTATTAATGTCACATGCATACTTGTTTTCTCTTACTTTTTCTTTCCCTTTATCCCCTACTTTCACTTTTCCTTTATCTTTTTCTGCAGCATTCTTATTTCTTTTTTTTGTTTCACTTACCTTCTTTTTCCCCTTCTGGTCCCTTCCAATATCCACTTCAATTTCTTCAATATCATTCTCTTGAACATCATGATCAACAAATTCCTCAAACAAGTTGTCATCTTCATTATCTTCATACTCATTGTCATAAAAATGGTCATAATTTGAATCCTCACTTATACCAGTACCATCATCCGATTCAATAGGTTTTGTCATGCCGCTCCCCTCAATTATGCCAACCCTTGGTGAAAGCTTATGTGGTTCCATCCTCACATAGATTGAACCTAGCTTACAGGCTTCACAATACATTTCTATCTCTTTATCATCAGGCATGTACTTATGTAGATCAAGTACATCTTTGTCATCCTTAATAATCTTCAGCCCACTGTGTAAATTTTTACCAGGAACCTTGTGCCATATTAATACATCCTCTGCAACTCCAAGTTCTTTTAGCATGGTAGTTAGCTCAACTCTTGATAGCATATCCAAATCAACAAAGTCAATGTAATCCACTTTTCCCCCAACATATTTTTTTCTGTCATCCTCAAAGTGGCCCCCGTAATGAAGTTTTATGCTAAAAGTACCAGAACCTATCCCTGCACAAACATGGGGGACCATTCACTCAAACATAATATATATATATATATATATATATATATATTTAAATAATATACATGTTAATATAAAAAAATACAAAACAAAAACCACTATTGTCATTATCAATAAATAATATAAAACAAAACATCCCAAATTCTATAATCTTTAACACAACTCAGTGTATTGAATAAACTATAAATACTTTCACCAATTAAAACAACCAAATCTAGCATATTGTGCTCAGAAATGTCACACCTTATTGCATACTATTAACAAATTAGTTCTACAATAAAACATACCATAACTATTAAAACCCTGGAACTTGTAAAACATAATAAATTATATATATATATATATATATATATATATATATATATATTGAATGTATTTCAAAAGCGTACCATAAATTGGGGTTCCATAGAGTTGCTCTTCGTTACTCCGCACAAACCAACTCATCAGAATAGCCCTAATAATTGAAAATCAAAATAGCTCTGAAAAAGATGAGATGAAAATGGAACTTTTAGCCCTAAAGGAGATGAGATGAGATGAAAATAGAGTTGGGACCGATTACCAACGAGACGATCGATCTGATGATTAAAATAACTACTTAATTTTTAGATTAAAATGGGACTTAAGATATATTAGGAGATCTGATGTATATGTATATATTTTAAACAATTGAGAGTGTTAAAGACATTTTTGCCCTTAATAATATGGACCGGGTCAAAAGATTGTTGGGTTTTGTTGAAATTGGGTAAAAAGAACAGAAACGCCAAACAATTGTCACTTTAAGGACCTAACTGACGAAAAATGAACATTAGGGACGACTTTGAAAGTGAGTAGTAACTTGGAGGGACAGAAGTGTCAATCAGCCTTATTTTTTCTAAGGCTCTACTTAAAGTATTTTTTTCACATTTTATATTTAAATGGGGTATTTCAATATGGGTTTTCTTAACATGTGCCCTAAGGGTATATGCTAAGGACACAGTTTAAGAGAATATTCTCTTGAACTGTGTGCATATTTCCTTGATTTCTGTATTTACACAAAGTTCAAGGGAATATGCACACAATTCAAGAGAATATTCCCTTGAACTGTGTGCTTAGCATGTGCCCTAAGGACACATGTTAAGAAATTTCTTTTAATATTACTCCCTTCGTTCCTTAAAGAGTGCAGTTTTAGCCCAAAAAAATTATTCTTTAAAGAATGGAATTTTAGGAACCCAAAGTTTTTTTTCTCTAAATATGCCCTTGTTTTAATTAATGCATTAAATGGAGAAGTTAATGCACTAAAGGAAGAGAAGGGTTAGCTTTGTCATTTTATGCTATTTATTAATTTGCGCGCTTTTAACTAAAACTGCACTCTTTAAAAAACGGAGGGAATAATTTTTTATGAGATGGAAGCAATAACAGTTTAAAGTATTTTCTTAAAGTTAATACACAAATATGATTGTGTATAACAAATAGAAATGGAAATTAAAGGAGTATAAATATATATATATATATATATATATATATATATATATATATGGGTTGGTCTCTCTAGCGAACCATAGGAAGCGAACTAGTGACGAACCGGCTATAGCGACGATTTTTTCCGTCGCTATAACATAAAAAATCGACTTTATATGCTATAGGGACGAAAATAACCGTCGCTATAGCCATTTCATTTTTAGTTCACTCTCTATGGTTCGCTAGAGAGAGTGACCCTATATATATATATATATATATATATTATTAGGGCTTAATTAAAAGAAGATAATAAGGGTAGAGAATATTTGTCATTTAGCTAAAACTTGAGCTTTGCAAGAACATGGGTGATGGTGGAAATCACGTGCATGGTATGTGATCTTTGAACAGAAACAGGAACAGGAGGAGGAGGATTTGAACTCAACTGTTCCGCCATTAATGTTAATGTGATAGTAACAAACAAATATGATGATACTGATATGATATCCCAAGGGAAAAAAGAGTCTCTCCTTAATTTTAACTAATTTGTGATTTTTTTTTAAATCTTTAAAATGAAATTTTTTCTTCTTAGTGATACTTGTTATGTAGTAGTAGTAGTAGTAGTAGTAGTAGTATACAATATTGAGTATTGCACGAGTCAAAATTAATTATTTATACTAATTTAAAATGCTATAATTTTATAAAGGGGCTTGGGAAAAATCAAATAGTAAATAAAACGCTATATACCGAGTAGTATTTTTACGTATACAAGTAGGTCCAGTGCAGTGCAGTAGTCACTTCACGAACAAAGAGATAAGATAGCATGTGGATTGAACCAGTCTCTCTAATCACCACCCTCCTACTTTTATTCGCCTTCAAATATTTTATTTATATATATATATGATTGTTTCAATCTTGTATCTTTCAAAGGGAAAAAATTTCTCATTTTTTTCCCATTTTAATCAGAAAAAATAGTAGAATTATTACTTGGATATATATATAAAAGGTGTCTATGTGTCTACGAGCTCTTTAGGGATGTTTTTTTAGAGTTGAATGGTTGAATCGATCAGCCATTCAGTGCGTTTGTTTTGAATAAAAATCATGTGAATGCTGAATAGGTCAGACTTTTTAGAGTTGAATGGGCTGAATGACTGTTGAATGAAGTATTTTATATTTAAAATTAAGTAATATTACATATTTTTTTTGATTTTTTTCAGAGGAGTAAAATAGTAAAAAATTGTTATTCATATGTTCAGATATATCAATTATCAAACAATTTTTTTTTCATTCAATTTTCAGCTTCATTCAGCTCATTCAGATTACTTAAACATTCAAAACTGTGTATTCAATTTTTATGAAACAACTCCTTAGTTGAAAAAAAGGGAAGAAGGCTAGAGAAGATTAGGGAAGAGAAAATGTTACTCTTTACTTTTTTTTTTCTCTCAAAAGTGAGAAGAAAATATTTGGCTCAAAAAGTACCTGCTTTCTTTCTTTTCTCTCCTAATTAAAACTCCAAACATCTCCTTACTTGCTTTCAAATATATATATATATCCTGTTTTCATCGAGACTTGAGAGCATATGCAGTGGTCCGGGGCTGAAACTAGGGTTTTTAATGGTATTGGGTACCATACTTGCTTATTAGCATTTGGTTGGTATCTGAAATATGTGGGTCCTCAGTTATTTTGATAAAAGTAAAATTATTTTTTGATTGATAAGTATGAAAATATATTAATAAAATTGATATTAAAAATTGGTAATAGAAATGTTTGATAATGTGGTAAAAAAAACAATGCTAAGAGTCTAATATTTTATGTCCCAAATGAATTTCAAATAACATGACATTGAATATTTTAATAATAATTTAGAACATAAATATAAAACTACCCAATCAATGTGTTATGATGACACAGACCGAAAATTTAAAACCCCCAACACTAAAACACTATGAGGTACCGAAAAAGGACTGATGAAACCAAAAGGACAATTGATAGACAAATAACTTCAAGCTGGCAAAAGCTTGTTAAATATGCCGGTGGCCTCCTCATTAGTCTACTGCCAACCCCACATAAATAAACATACAGACAGGGACATGATTGATGACTAATCACTAATTCAAGTTTCAATCTCTTTTCCATGGATTAATACTACTACTAATTAATGATCATAAGCACAAGAATACACACACACACACACTATTGTTATCACAAAATTACATCTATTACATTGAATTCATCTGTACATTAAATCTATCAGCATTTCATCTGTACATTTCAAAATAAGCTCCCACCATTACCAAAATTTCTATCACCTTGTTCTTGCAACTTTTAACCTAATAAAATATGGCGGTACTATAATCCACTGGAGATGTTGTTACAGAGTTTGTAACCAGAAATGAGCGTGCTCAACGCAAAGGAGGCAAAAGCCAGGTAGGACATCCCAACAGATGCACTAGCCATTTCTGTAAACTGATCTTTCCCCCAATTTGATACCCAGTCATCTACCCTGGTGGCTGCTGAAGAAGATGCAGATAACAAGAGATATGCAAGAATCTGTGAAATAAATAATCAAATACATCATTCTCTTGCAAATCAAACAAAATAACTCCTATCATGTTGTTAACAAAACTTATGTTAGGCTTAATGGGGCAACCCAAACATCAATAGGTTCATAAAGGAAAACACAATAATACCTATGTTCCAAATTATAAAGATCATTATTGACTTTTAAAAGTTAATTTGCAAAATTGAGATGATTCATTAAAATTTGTGAAACAATCAATCTTACGATTAGTGGTACTTTTTACATAGGTTACAATATTCATCCTTGTATTAACTAAAAGTAAAAGAATAATATGTCAATGTTAAGTTTGAATTCGTCTCAAGTTGACTACAAAAAGTCAATAATAATCTTTTATTTTGGAACAGGGCGAGTACAATGGAAGTGGAGATCATAAGCTTAGATAAGTATTACTTGCCTGATCCATCAAGAAATCAAAATGACAGCGAAGGTGGTGAGAAATAACATGTTTTTCGGTGATCAAATGGTAGGCAAGGTCATAAGCTTGAAACCCTGAATATAAAAATGCAATAATAGTCGCAGCAAGACAATACCTGCAGCATCAAATGGCTTACATCAGCACAATAATCAACGCAGAGATTGAAGGAAAGTGTGAAGAGCAATATAGGGTGGAAAAAATTACAAGATGAATAAATTCTTTACTTTTACAAGCACAAGACCGGAAGATTAAAAGCCAGCGTTTTAATATATATATATATATATAATTGCTCATTTTGATATAGTGAGAAAATATCTATTGTGGTGATGTTATTTCTAAGAACTACACATCAATAGTGCTGCTCAACTTTTCAGCAAGTGCTCTTATGAAGAACTACCTAACATGTAAATGCAAAGGTTCTGTTACTTCGGTAAAGACTTTTTTGCCCCCTCCCAAGTTCTAACATGTTAATGCTAAGGTTATGTTACTTCAGTAAAAACACATCGCCCTTCCCAAACCTTCGATTTTAAATCTCTTTTAGAACACCTGAAGCAAATACATCTGTTAAATTTGTGCACGGTTCATTAAGAGCAATAGCTTATATTTCTTGGACAAACTTGTCATTTTCATTTCTTTTTCATACTCGTATTTTCTTCTATCCCTAGGGTTACCAACACGTCATTCCGATTCTCACCAACCATCATATCAATCACCAGCTTCTAAGATTGATATTTGACATTCCGACCCATTTCAAGTTCTCAACCATTCTTGTCGGTTTTCTATTGTTCATCCAGTTCTCCAATCTCTACAACTTAACTCAACAAATCCTATTTATCCCATGCTAGTTGAGTAAGCTGAAAATGAATATCATATATACTAATGAACAGAACTCCAATGTCTAATGTACCTAATTTTTCTGATCTTCCCTCATTTTGTCCATAACTATAGGAAATTAGGAACTCATGTCTGTACTTTGGTTGTTTATTGTTAAAAGGAGATCATCTTCAGCAGAATTATTTCCACCCTCATGTTTGTTTGTTTTTTTTCCTCACTCTGATTCATCAATGTGTATAGCAGTCATCTTTACCTTAGACGGTGGATATGAAATAATCCCACAATCTCTTTATGAGAGAAGATGGTGATTTGTAGAAAGGGAAAAAGAGGGAGGAAGAGAGAGAAAAAGAAGAAGGAAATTACTAGTTGATTTGACATTGGACTCACATAAACAATATGGAGTTACTGAGTTGACTCACCCGAGTTAGTTTTCTTTTCACCCTTAGTAATTGTTCTTGTGATCAGCTAATGACCGAAATTTCATCCAAGAATTTAATTGCCTGTTTTAACTAGTTCTTTTAGAAACAAAATGTGTTCAAACAGAATTTTTTTACTCGGCGGGTACCAGGGTACAGTGTATTTTACCCAATTAAATAACTACTACACAAAATATAATAAGGATGATGAAAGTACAAAAGGATGTGATATGTATCCTTTTTTAGCAGAGTAATGGAAAAAATTATGCATAACAAATGGGAGGTTCAACATAAAATTTTATATAGAAATCAACAATCTAATAGTAATCACAAATTCAACAAGTGATTTAATGAGACAATACAATACTCGAATAGTCCTCTACTCTTACCTTAATAGAATTAAGTATGATCAATGAACTCAACTTAGACTAGGAAAACAAAATTAGACTGGAGGAAATGAGGAATAATCTTCATTGCACTAGGAAGAGTTTTGTTGGGTTCCATGAGTTAGTCGGAAAGATTCCTACATTTGCACTACAAAATATTATTCACAAAATGAAAATATTGCTTAAAACATGATCATAAAAATGAGAAGAAAAAATCTCCGATGATGATTCATAAATACAGAACAAATCAAATAGTCAAATGGATATCAAGATTTTCCTAGGGAGTTTCAACCACCTCAGGCCGATTAAGTCCTAGTGAAGTATCACATTTATTCAGCTCAGTTACTTCAATTCAAATCGAACTCAATTCTTTTTTAACAGTTAATGTTTCAATAACTCTGACTCTAAGAAGAGCCCTAAGCTGCAGTATTTCGGATAGAAAATTAATTCTATTCAAGTAATCTATTGATATTTCATTTTAAAATTTGAACAAAAACAAATAGTAGAATATATGATACCTGTATTCCTTGTAGCGATAAAAGGAATCACCACTCCACCCCTGAGTTTTATCTGCAAACATAACTGAAAACGAAATCAAGCATAAAATAACTTCACAAATCCTCAACCCTAAAGCCGCCCTCGCTACCGCTACATCCTTCCTCGACCTCCTCAAAATGGACGGCACAGCCGGCCTTGGTCTTCTCTCTCCGGGAACACCTTCCGATGGCTTATCCTCCCTCACCGACATCAATTTCGGAGATGGAGATACCACTGGCGGTAGCGAAGGAGGCAGAAAATTCAAATCGTCCGGCTGCTTCTGGTGATTATTACGAGGAGGAGATCGGATGGGAGAGTAGTACTTGTCGAGTGAGACGGCGACGATGGCCTTGGAGGGAGGAGACTTGTCGGGCGGGGGAAGATGTGAGTCGGAGTGGACGGGAGAGTGGAAAGACTCCACTTGACTCGTCTGTGACTCGGTGTCTGACATTATAACTGATCTGTTAATGATCTGGATCGTGTTGGTTGGGTTGGCTCTCGGGGATTTTATGATTTTTATTTTTATTTTTATTTTTATTTTTATGACATAAACAATTCCAATAAGTGAGACTAATAAAAATTTAATGACCCAATAATACCTATTAAATTTGGCATTATTACTGGAACTATTCTTTTTAAGGGAGATGAAATTCTTAATGCATCTTAACAATCCAGGTCTTTATATTTTGAATAGTTAAGATATAAATATAACTCTAAATTATTCAGAAAATCTCTCAAATTATAAAAATGTGAGTTGTTAAGATGCATTAAGAAGTGAACTATTAAGATACATTAAAATACAATCAAATATCACCTTAGTCGTTAGCATGAAATTACTCCCATATACATACATATATGAGTCCTTTTACCGCGACATTAGTTTTGTGACATTCTAGCTAGCGACCTTTTTTTTTTTTGGGTACATATATACATACATACATACATGTCTGTCTCAACTGATCAAGAGTCGAGACAAAAGGGCAGCATATACCATACATTTGACTCACATGAATAATGACCATCAATTAGCTACAGCACCTGTACATGCTGAAAGCCAAATATAAATCAGAACAAGGAGCAGAAAGAAAACTATGAGCCATGTGCATAAATTGACCTCCTTATTACAATCTTCATATTGCAATTCCATCTCCTGTACCCCTATAATTTCCAGGAAAAGCAGCAACAATTTATGCTACAAAACTACATTATTCTATTATAACTTGGAAAAAAAAATTACATTATTGAAGGTATAAAGGAAGAGAGGAAGAAAAAATCTACATAATTACATTACTTTTGTTTTTGTAGTACTGAAATTTGCCTCCTCCTCTATTAGAAAACAAGATAAAAAGGTTCTCGCGTCACCAAAGACATTACTCTGGTAGTTTCAAACGACTGAAGAGCACAAGGAAAGTTTGCTCGGGGACAACGTAAAGGAAACCAAGGTGTGCACCTTTGACATATGGCCCCATGCCCTATATATAAAATCACAATTTAACTGATGTAGAATATGAACCCTCCTATATTTCAGATTTCAACTCCTAACTCATACACTACCAATTGCGCAGGTATGTCAAACAGTTGCATTACCTTGCCACTGAGTTGTAGAAGTTCACCACCAACCCCGGCCACTTTGGGTTTCTGAACCCAAACTCTGCAATTCTTCCTTGACCTCCTGTGTAGCAGCTTGCAGCCTAAAAATGAAAGAGTATCTATAATCAATTCGAAATGGCAACCTAATAGAGATATACTCTTGTATGAGATACACTTATTTACTAAATATGCTTCCACTATATATTCGGTGGCGCTCTCGAGTTAACCCCGAATTGCAAGTCATTATCTACATACCTGATTGTAAAATTATTATGCTATTTACTACTGACACATTCTCCACAATACGTGTGTGTGATTGCGTGTATTATACAACGCATATAATATTATAAGGAATTTCTTAACATGTGCCCTTAGGGTACATGTTAAGCACACAGTTCAAAAGAATATTTTCTTGAATTGTGTGCATATTCCCTTGAACTTAGTGCAAATGCAGAAATCAAGGGAATATGCACACAGTTCAAAAGAATATTCTCTTGAACTGTGTGCTTAACATGTGACCTAAGGGCACATGTTCCAAAATATGTTTCTCTAATAATGAAAGTCTCATTCTGAAAACTACAACACAATTTCCTAAACATTAGTATCCACTATCAACATCATCGGTAGAGGAAGAGAGTGCCAATAGTCCTTTAAAAGCACCCTATCATCAAGAATCAATTTCTCTGACAATTTCTTTTAAGGAAACCCAAAATCACTACCCTTCGAGTGTGCACTAGATAAGCCACCAGGTGCATACAATTCCCCACCACCAAGCACAACAGGTAATCTCATAGTAAACTATGTGTAAATGGCCCCTAGAGGATCATTGCTTTTGCAAAGTATTTATATGCCTTGAGAGACATTCACTACCGGTTTGGCTAATCCCTTGGGCTATCAATTTCTCAGAATATTGAGTACACAACTTAGGAACAAAGTAAAATACATTAAGATGATGTTGTTCATTTGTTAATTGTCCTTTGCGGTATATAGAGAAACCAGGCTGTAGCTGATATAATTCGCCCTACATTGGGTCCAAGATCTATGTTAAAAATGCTGCTGGATGCTGGCGGAGGTGCTGTATTTGTGTGCCATATGATATAAATAGATGTTTGAGTACTCTTGAAATCAGTTTTTTTTTGGTATGCATGATGGCAGAAAGAGCTTCACAACGTAACTGAAAAGAGCTATGCGTAATTTATAATACAGTAAATGGCAAATAAAATGCAAACACTTTAATTTTCTGCGTAGTCCCTGAGTCTCTTTTTACAGCATTTGTGGTTTTGCACATAACATTATCTCTCTATAGTTGTCCGAGTTTCATAGTTGAAGAAACTTCCTCTAGGTCAGCAATAGCCTAGTATTAATCACTATTATTCTCCTTTTATTTCTTTTTCCTGTAGAAAGATGATTAAGATTGGTTATTGATGTGGGAATCGTTGAATCAGCTTACAGCATGTCATGAAAGTCTTGCTTTCTTACACTAGTCATAAATTTTGTTGGGCTATTATCTTCAACCTCTCTCTCTCTACTGCACAATCCTCTCATACTTGTCATGGTCTTTACATGAGTTCAATCAGAGGCAGAAAAGTCTTCCATTGGAACATTGTGGGTGCTGGATTTGTGCTCATTTATCTTGAGGCTATGAATCACGTGAGAGGTGTTTTAATCCAACAGTGAACTTGAAAATCCCAGGAACAAAAAAGTAGTTAAGGAAGGTGTATTCTGGTCGTATCCTCTATAAATATATAAATCTGATAGTTAGAGAACAGCTTAAGTTTATGTGTTATGGAGTAATATTTTCTCCTTTATTCAGACATATTAACTTTATATTATATTGATCTAATGTTTGTTGTTGTTGGCAGGAATTGTGGTCACAAATGATGGGAATGCCATTCTGCGTGAGTTGGATCTTGCTCACCCAGCGGCAAAAGGTGTAATTTTCATCCCCCATTGTAAAATACTGTTTTGTACTTATATTTTCAAAATTTGGATCTTCTTTCTGATTCCTGTTTCTTCTCTTTTGTCTTTACACCTCTTCCTGTTATGTTCCACGCAAGATTATCGATGGTCTTTCTGAACTACAGGTGATTTTGTTGCTTCAAACCTTCTCTTATTTCTTACTCGAGCCTTTTCTATAAGATATGACAGTCCATGATTGAGTTAAGCCGTACACAAGATGAAGAAGTAGGTGATGGAACGACTTCAGTCATCGTTCTTGGTAAGCCTATTATAGAACTTTAAAGAATGTGAAAGCAAATTTCCACATCTTAATTTAGATAGTTATACACTTGGAATGATCTTCTTGTTTACCTTTCTGTTTGAGCAAGATTTTCATTCTGTTCTTTAGAGCGTTGTACTGTTTGTGAAATGTATAGGATTACAAGTACAGATTTTCGTTAATTATGAACCTTGGGTATGTATATGCTTGCATTGTTTGGACTAAGAGAGAAAATAATAGGAGCATGAACATTTAATTCAAATTTTTAGTTTTGAAATCGATCTCTTGGCGCAAAAGCCGCAACACTTCAATGTGAATATTATATAAGATGCGGACGAAAGGTTCTCTAGCAAACTTAAATTGTTTTCTACTCTATTTTATCTCATCTCAGATCATCTGTTCTTTATTTTGTTTTCACTCCTTTTCATGCAAGGGATAAAATAGTATAGCGATATTTTCCATATTTTGAAAGTAATATGAAATGGCTTAATGCTTCATGTTTCTTTCCAGCCAATCGTCCGTCCATTACTGACTGTTGAAGTGCAGTTCTTTTGAAGCTGGTGTGATGCTTCATGTTGCGGAAGCTTTCATTGGCAAGAGCTACCATCCTACTGTTATCTGCCGAGGAGGTAACGTGTCAGTGTTCTGAAAGCTACTTCTTTTTAAATTGCATAATTTGCTTAGACTGATTGCAAAACAATTGTCCTTTTTGTAGCATACAACAAAGCACTTGAAGATGCTCCTGTGCTGGACAAGATTGCTATGTCCATGGATGCTAATCACCGCAAGCTCCAGCATTCCGTTTGATATATTTCAATTTGGTATTGATATTTACATAAATGCTGTACATATTTTTCATAAGAACTTCCTTTAATAGAGTTATATTATATGTTTCTTAGTGTGAAAATAGTCATTAACTTGAAATGTTATTTAGGTTCAAAGTTATTTCAGTTGTGGAGGTTGTAACCTACTTGCATACTAAAACAAACACCTAAATTTCCGTTTAAATGACAAAAGAAAGCAGAAGATACATATTTGCAGTCTCATCTAGGAATAACGAATTCAACTTGTCAAAAATAAATTAATCTAGGACTGCTGAATGCATATTTAGAATTTTGCAAAGTGTAAAACGAAATTCAATATCTTTTACAGATGTGTTACTTCTTGAAAAAATTAAGATATCCTATTCCTCGCTTGTTCATTTGACTCTTATATTATAATGTTTGAGATATAGTGGTAGACTTCATTTGGCAGGTGACGCAATGTTTGGATTAGTGAAGAGACGTATAGGCACAAAATTTACTAGTCAATTTGGGAATCTAATTGCTGTAAGTATTTACTCTATTTTTTATTCTCAAGTTGAAATGGTAATTTCTCCAGGTCCTCAGAATGTTCTGTTCTTTAAACATATTCGCAAAGAATCTCTTATTGACATTTCTATATTTCGCAAGTAGTAGTCTGATTATCAAGGTCGATTAACCGACTAGTTCTTGAAAATATACAACTATTGGCTCTTTGTATATTTAAGTGGCTAAACATGTTTATTTTCGCACAATAACCCACCTCTCCCCCTCATCCCCTTGGGCCCTTCTTTACGGTTGCTGAGCCTAGAAAGTCTAGCGTCAACTGTGATGAATTGAAGTTTATTATATAGATGGCTGGATCTCGTGAATTGTTTTCTTACCCTTCAACATTCCCTTTTTTAACAAAAATACTGTATTGAAATATAGTTTTTATTTTATAATATATGGATTTTTTTCCCACTATTAGGATCTGGAACTTGATGCAACCACAACAGTTGGTGTCGATCTTGGTCAAGGACTGCGGGAAGTGGATTTTAAGAAGTACATAAAGGTTGAGAAGGTTCCTGGCGGCTAGTTGGAAGATTCCAAGGTTCTCAAAGGTGTTATGATCAACAAAGATGTTGTCGTCCCTGGCAAAATGAGAAGAAAAATGATCAATCCTCGTATTATTCTACTAGATAGCCCAATTGAGTATAAAAAGGGGGAGAATCAGACAAATGCGGAGTTGGTCAAAGAACTTCCTGGGGAGTCCTCCTAAAAATACATTGAAAATCTTTGCATGCGAATGCTGAAGTTCAAACCCGACTTCGTGATAACAGAAAAAGGGATTAGTGATCTGGCCTGCCATTACTTTAGTAAAGCCGGTGTCAGTGCTATCAGGAGATAGAGGTAAACAGACAACATTAGAATTGCAAAAGCATGTGGAGCTGTCATTGTAAACAGAGTAGATGAACTTCAAGAATCAGATGTAGGAACAGGGGCTGGACTTTTTGATGTCAAAAAAATTGTTGACGAGTTTTTTGCTTATATTTTTGAGTGGAAAGATCCTAAAGCCTGCACTGTTCTTTTGCGGGGTGCTAGCAAGGATCTTTTAAATGAAGTGGAAAGAAATTTGCAGGTAACATGTGGATGCTATACTCTGAAAGGTCCATTCTGTATCAGGAATCTGGGATCTGAAATATTTTGTTGTTTCCAGGATGCTGTCAGTGGCTAGGAACGTCATAAAGAATCCAAAACTTGTTCCTGGTGGTGGTGCGACGCTGAAGCACAAGAGTTGATCAATTGAAGGCATTGAAAAGGTGAAGTCATTTATCTCACATACGCGGGATTTGTTTTTCCCCACTTAGTTATACGCTCATTTAATTTGACTACATGACGCCTTGTGCATATTTGTAATGGTTAATTTTCTATTTTATTGTGAAGCAGTGGCCATATGAAGCTACTGCGGTAGCATTTGAGGCTATACCTCGGACATTGGCACAGAACTGTGGTGTCAATGTCATTAGAACTATGACCAACTGCTTTGCAGGGGAAGGCAAGAAATCTTTATTTTATTTTCTGTCCTGAATATTCTCAGTGAGTGTTTGAATGTGAAAACCAGAACTCTCATGATGCATGGTTTCTTAATTTTTTTCAATAGCACGCAACTGGTGATAACGCTGGGATTGGAATTGATGGGAACACTGGTGTAATTTTGGACATGAAAGAGTCGAAGGTATGTATGTGTTTGTATTTATATATCCTGTATTCCTTTTTCTATTTTCTGACCATGGCAAACTTAAATTTGTCAAGTAATATGGTGTGTGCAATTACATTTTTCACCATGCTTATATATATATATATATATATATATATGTATGTATTTTCCGTTTTCCTTGTTTAGGTATGGGACACTTTCAATGTAAAGGCACAGACCTTTAAGACAGCCATCGAGGCTGCTTGTATGCTTCTCAGGATTGATGATATTGTGAGTGGTATCAAGAAGAAGCAAACTCCGGGGGCAGGAGGCCCATCTAAACCTACACTAGAGCAAGAAGGGGATGCCGAGAATGAGCAGATGATTCCTGAGTGAAGAGGATTGGCTGATTATTAATCTAGAGTGCTTGATGAAGCTGTACAACAAGGAGCTGATAGCTGCTGTGATGACACTTGTTCAAAGCTTTACAAGTTCCATATCCTGGTCTGAAATTTTGGTCATTTTTCTTGTGGTTGCTGCTCCTCTGCTTTTCTTTCTTTCTTTCTTTCTTTCTTTCTAAATATATATGCACCTTTACGAGGAGGTTGTTAGAATTATTAGATCACACACACGCATATGATTATAGAGAAAATAACACAACATGACAGATTTACGTGGTTCCCCAATTTGGGTACGTCCACGGGAGAGGCGTTTCTTTTCTTATTCAAAATGAGTCTGTTACATAGAGTTCTACAATAGTCATTATTTATACCCAACAATCCTATTCCAACCCTATAACATATTATGGTATGTTATTCCCATAATATCCACGACTTAAATCCAAGTTGCATCAGGAAAAACAACTTCAGCCGTGCCTTTCTCTCTCCAGATCGCGCCTCCCCGCCCCGGCGGGGATTTCTTGCCTTATTGCTCCGCCCCAGCGGGGTTGCCCACTGTTACTAGTGTTGACACCCGCCCCAGCGGGTGATTCACCCATTCTTGCCCAGCCCTGGCTGGTGTTATGAGTCACCGTCCAACAAACTCCACCTTGACGATTAACCTCGCCCATTCAGAAGTTTAAGACACTTGTTTCACTCAAACCCGGGGCGGTGTTCCCTCCTACTAACATTCGGAGATATTAACCAAATCCAAGCAATGCTTGAACTTGTCCGCGGTCACAGTCTTTGTCAATATATCAGCTGCATTTTCAGAAGTGTGCACCTTTTCCAATATCATATCACCCATAGTAATTAATTCTCTCACCTTGTGATACCTTATATTAATATGCTTGGTCCTCAGGTGATAAACCTGATGCTTTGCCAAGTAAATGACACTCTGACTATCACAATACAACTGTACTCCACCTTGATCTATGCCCAGCTCCGTCACAAAACCCTTTAGCCACAGCGCTTCTTTCCCAGACTCAGCCAAAGCCATATACTCAGATTCAGTAGTGGATAGAGCTACTAGAGATTATACCATGGATCTCCAACAAATCGGTCCACCTACTAAAGTGAACATATATCCTGTTGTAGACCTCAAGTCATCCAACCTTCCAGCGTAATCCGCATCTACATACCCCACCACTGATATCCGATCTTGTCTTGAAAACATAATTCCATGATCCGCAGTACCCTTCAGATATCTGAATATCCACTTTACCTCTTTCTAGTATTATCTTCTTGGATTTCCCATGAACTTACTCACTGTGCTGACTACATGTGCCAAATTCGGTCTTGTACATACCATCGCATACATCAAACAACCAACTGCACTCGCATAAGGCACCTTTGACATATCCTAAATCTCTTCAGCCTTTTTCGGATACTGTGCTGTAGACAACCTGAAATGACTCGCCAATGAAGTGCTGACCTGTTTAGCATTAGCCATACTAAACCTCTCCAACACTTTCTTCACATAAGTCTTTTGGGACAACCATAGTTTTTCCGCTGACCTATTCCTGCTAATCTCCATTCCAAGTATTTTCTTCGCAGCACCCAAATCCTTCATGTCAAACTCCTTTCCCAACAAGGCCTTCAACCTGTTGACTCTACCCATACTTTTCGCAGTAATAAGCATATCATCCACATAAAGTAACAGAAAAATATGAGAATCATCCTCAAGACTCTTAACATAAACGCAACAATCATACTCACATCTTGTGAGCCCAATCCGGATCATAAAAGAATCAAATTTCTTATACCATTGTCTTGGAGACTGATTCAGCCCATATAAAGATTTCTTTAATCTGCAAAACATGTGCTCAGTCTCTGGCTGCTTGAACCCCTCAGGATGCTCCATGTATATAACCTTTTTCAAATCACCATGAAGAAAGGCTGTCTTCACATCGAGCTACTCTAACTCTAGATCATAGCTTGCCACTAATGCCAATATAATCCTGATTGAAGTATGCCTCACTACCGGAGAAAACACTTAATCGTAGTCAATCCCATTCATCTATGAATATCCTTTTGCCACTAACCGAGCCTTGAATCTTTCCTTTTCCTTTTCTAATACAGCTTCCTTTTTCTTGTATACCCACTTGCACCCCACTGGTTTCATCCCCTCAGGCAATTCTTTTAATTCCCAAGTCTTGTTCTTATTCAAAAATTCTATCTCTTCCACCATGGCTTCCATCCATCTGTCCCTTTTAGGACTAGAAATAGCCTCCTAAAAAGTAGACGGATCCCCACTAGTGGTAGAGAGTGCATATGCAACTATATCATCAAACCTGTACCTCTCCGGTGGTCTGATGGTGCGTCTGGGTCTCCTTGCGGCTATGCTCTCCTGCTGTTGCTAGTCAACCTGTTCTTCTAGCAGTGGATTGCTAGTGTCAGAACTTTTCAGCTCAACCTGTATGTCCTGCTGCTGTCTGCTGATGTCTTCTCCAGCTGCGTTTTTTTGAACTTCTTGATGTGCCTTAAACATAGAAGCTTCGTCAAAAATAACGTCTCTACTGATCACCACCTTCTTTTCTTTCGGATCCCAAAGCTTGTACCCTTTCACACCTTTCTTATACTCAAGAAAGATACACCGTTTGGACTTCGGATCAAGCTTAGACCTCTCATCATCGGGAACATGAACATAGGCTGGACAACCAAAAATCTTCATACCAGTATAGTCTACCTCTTTGTCTGTCAACACCTCTTGTGCTACCATATTATCCAGAGCAGTACTCGACGACCTATTTATGATGTAAACTGCCATACTCACTGCCTTTGCCCAGAAATCATTTGAGAGCCCTGCATTCAACCTGATGCACCGTGCCCTCTCTGCTATAGTTCTGTTCATCCTTTCTGCCACCCCATTCTGATGTGGTGTCTTTCTTACAGTCTAGTGCCTCTGTATCCCATGCTCTTCACAAAACTTCACAAACGTCTCATACTTGTACTACGTTTCATTGTCTGATCTGAGACATTTTAATTTCTTCCCTGTTTGGTTTTCCACTTCAGTTTTCCACACTTTGAATTTCTCAAAAACTTCAGACTTGTGTCGCATGAAGTACACCCAAACCTTTCTCGAATAATCATCGACAAAAGTCAAGAAATACAGTGATCCTGCTTTTGAAGCTACCCTCACTGGTCCCCAAACATCAGTATGAACATAATCAAGTATTCCTTTAGTTTTGTTCGCCGCACGCTTAAACGACACCTTACACTGTTTTTCCAGAACACAAAACTTGCAGAAATCAAGCTTGCACGATTTCACCCCTTTCAACAGATTTCTTCTGTGTAATTTCAGCATCCCACGTTCCCCCATATGCCCCAACCGCATATTTCATAACGAAGTATCATCAGTATCATCAGCTGTAGTCGCTGCAGCTCCACCTACAACTGTGCTCCCTATCAAATGATAAATATTTCCATTAACCTTCGAACCCTTCATAATCACCAGCGCACCCTTTGTCACTTTCATGGCTCCATCACCTGTTTTACACTCACAGCCATTAGAGTCTAAGGTTTCCAATGAAACAAGATTCTTCCTTAATCCTGGTATGTGCCTCACCTCAGACAGAGTTCTCACGACACCATCAAACATATTGATCTTCACTGTTCCAATTCCAATGATATTTCACGAAGCATCGTTACCCATCAAAACGGTACCACAGTCCACAGATTTGTATGTGTCAAACCACTCCCTGTTAGGTGACATGTGAAACTAACATGCTGAATCCAGAATCCAAGAATCTGCCACGTCTGTGTTTGTTGAAACTGACAACATATCCCCATTTTCCAATGACTCTTCCACAACATTTGCCGATTTTGTCAATTCTGCCTTCTTTCCAGTCTTCGTTCCATCATCCTTATTCATCGGACAGTCTTTCTTGAAGTAACCTGTCTCGCGACATTTATAACATCTATACTCCCTATGCCTAGGAGTCTTTTCTCTAGATTTAGATTTCTCATGCGTTCCTGATTTTTCCTTTTTCGATTTTCTGCCACGTTGTTCTCCCCTTTTTACCACCAGCCCTTCACCCGAAATACCCTCGGTCTGAAGTCTTCGTTGATTAAACATCAGAAGAGCGGATGTGACTTCCTCCAATTTCAGAGTCTCTTTTTCTCATAACAGAGTTGTAACAAGATTCTCCATGGAACCCAGCAAGGAATACAGTAACATCAACGCTTGGTCTTCCTCTTCAAACTTCACCTCAATCCTAATTAAATCACTGATAATTTGATTGAACGTGTGAATATGTTGAATGAGTTCTGAACCTTCACTCATCTTTAACCCAAACAACTTCTGCTTCAAAAATCGCTTGTTTGTCAGAGACTTAGACATATACCTGAATTCGAGTTTACTCCATACCCCCGATGACGATTCATCACCGATCACGTGACACATAATCTCGTCTGCAAGACACAGACGAATTGTACTGACCGCCTTAACTTCGAGTTCCTCCCAGTTTTTCGCTGTCATAGCCTCTAGCTTCTTTTCAACGCCTTCACTAATCCCTGCTGCACCAACAGATCCTTGACCCTCTGTTGTCATAACCCGAAATTCTCTGTTCCATCAAATTTCATCACGTCGAACTTTGAAACGGATGAACTTGATGCCATCGTTCTTCGTGTTCAATCCAAAATGAATATAACTGATCTAACCTAGCTTTGATATCAATTTGTTAGAATTATTGGATCACACACACGCACACGCACACGATTATAGAAAAAATAACACAACACGACAGATTTACGTGGTTCTCCAATTTGGGTACGTCCACGGGAGAGGCGTTCTTTTTCTTATTCAGAATGAGTCCGTTACATAGAATTCTACAATAAGCATTATTTATACTCAACAATCCTATTCCAACCCTATAACATATTATGGTATGTTATCCCTATAATATCCCCAACTTAAATCTAAATTGCATCAAGAAAAATAACTTCAGCCGTGCCTTTCTCTCTCCAGATCGCGCCTCCCCGCCTCGACGAGGATTTCTTGCCTTATTGCCCTGCCCCAGCGGAGCTGCCCACTGTTACCAGTATTGACACCCGCCCCAGCGAATGATTCACCATTCTTGCCCCGCCCCAGCGGGTGTTATGAGTCACCGTCCAAACAGAGGTGTCTTAAAACTTATTTCAAGTCTTGATGTTTATACCGATTTGCTTATGATGGTACTTAAAAATGTAATTTCTTTGTGCCATTTATCTGGGGATTGGACACTGCTATCCACAGCACGTACGTACAGATCATCTAGTCCTCTCTCTCTCTCTCTCTCTGAGAATGAAGCTCAGAAGTACTACTAGTCCTCTTCATCCCTTGTTTTTGTTCCTAGCGATAATCTCATCTTTGACTACTGTAGTATGTTGTTAATTGACATGCAGGTTTCATTGGGTAATTACGAGAATGATTAAAAAAATACAGGATGAAATGAATTTTTATTCTATTAGAATGATTTATCAAATATATTTTTATTTAATTCATTCATTTATTTCATTCTTATAATCCAGACAAACATAGCATAAAGTTATAGCTCTGACGCTAATAACCCGAGTAACAATTTAAAGGCTATGGTGTTGGTACTGTAAATGACGGAATTATTATTATTACTATTGAAATTATATGGATCCGGTTAGTATGAAGTTTATTTTTGAATAAGTTAGTCAATTAATTAATAGACTGTTGATACACATAGAATCTCGCCTACGTGTCAGTATTTTATTAGTCAATTGACTAACTTACTCAAAAATAAATAAATTTCATGTTAACAACTTCCAAATTATTTATACTGGGTGTTTACATAATTATCATCACTAGATAGATGAGTTATGGTACGTGTTTGATGACTCCCATTTTATTTTATTGTTCCGAATTCCGATGTTTGAAACTTCAAAATTGCTCCCCTTTGTTTGTTAGAGTATGCTTTGTGATCAATATTGCACACAGAAAGAAAGGTAAAAAAAAAAATTCATTTTTCATTGCACTCTTCCAGCTATAAAATTAGAGATTTATTTTTATTTTCAGTATAAAATTTAAAATCAATATGAAATTTAAAATTTAAATTTAAGTACAAATAAATATAATTGTTATAAACTGACTAAAAACATATGAGTTTAAATTTGATACACTGATATTATATACACGAGTTAGGATCATGATATTAATTAATTTTTTCAGCATAAGTATTTCATTAATAATGTGTCATAATCTTAATATCTTTTATATATACACTATCAGTCTATCAAATTTTTTAATTCAAAACATACTGCTAATGTTTGTATTTGTTGTTTTCAAAACTTAAATAGAAACCATATGATGTAGAATTTTGAAATGAAGGTAGAATCTAAATCAATTATATTTATCAGGTAGATGATCTAAGGGGAGTTCGAAACCAATATGATGTAGAAAGGGATTGGCATACAGAAAAGAAAAAAAAATTAAGAATTTATGTGAGTGGGGATCGAGTAACACTAGCTAGCAGTTAAGTGTTTACAGAGATTACTGGTTCATGACAATGCATGTTCAAATCTCATATATAGTGGTTCCCTGGAGAGG